>CM064495.1:7870965-7898465 GCA_032716605.1 Paralithodes platypus
GAGGAACTTACCTTGTTTATTTTTTAGTTTATTATTTAGTTTATTATTTTTTAGTTTATTTTTTAGTTTATTATTTTAGGAGAACTGACCTTGTTTTATTATTAGTTTATTATTTAGGGAGGAACTTACCTTGTTTAGTGTTTATTAGTTTTTGAGAACTTTCTTATTTTTAGGTTTTATTATTTAGGAGTAACTTACCTTGTTTATTATTTAGTTACACTTTTTGTAGTTTATTTAGTTTATGGAGGAACTTACCTTGTTTATTATTATTTAGGTTTATTTATTTAGGAGGAACTTACCTTGTTTATTATTTAGTTTATTAATGTTAGGAGGAACTTACCTTGTTTATTATTTAGTTTATTATTTAGGAGGAACTTACCTTGTTTATTATTTAGGAGGAACTTACCTTGTTTATTATTTAGTTTATTATTTAGGAGGAACTTACCTTGTTTATTATTTAGTTTATTATTTAGGAGGAACTTACCTTGTTTATTATTTAGTTTATTATTTAGGAGGAACTTACCTTGTTTATTATTTAGGAGGAACTTACCTTGTTTATTATTTAGTTTATTTAGGAGGAACTTACCTTGTTTATTATTTAGTTTATTATTTAGGAGGAACTTTCCTTGTTTATTTAGTTTATTATTTAGGAGGAACTTACCTTGTTTATTATTTAGTTTATTATTTAGGAGGAACTTACCTTGTTTATTATTTAGTTTATTATTTAGGAGGAACTTACCTTGTTTATTATTTAGATTATTATTTAGGAGGAACTTACCTTGTTTATTATTTAGTTTATTATTTAGGAGGAACTTACCTTGTTTATTATTTAGTTTATTATTTAGGAGGAACTTACCTTGGTCTAAGTACCGACAAATGCACCAAAAGGCGAGTTCTTAGGGGTATTTATATATAAGCTTGATGGAGGTCTAGGGAATAACGTAACACAAAGTATATATACATACATACACAAGCAGAGAGATAGATATATAGATACATAGAAAGATAGATAAATAGAGAGATTAGATAGATAGGTAGATACATAAGTTGATAGATAGATAGATAGATAGATGTATAGATGTATAGATAGATATATAGATCAATAGATAGATAGATAGATAGATGTATAGATAGATATATTAGATATATAGAAAGATAGATAAATAGAGAGATTAGATAGATAGGTAGATAAATAAGTTGATAGATAGATAGATGGATAGATAGATAGATATATAGATCAATAGAAAGATAGATAAATAGAGATGTTAGATAGATAGGTAGATAAATAAGTTGATAGATAGATAGATAGATAAATAGAAAGATAGATAAATAGAGAGATTAGATAGATAGGTAGATAAATAAGTTGATAGATAGATAGATAGATAGATAGATAGATGTATAGATAGATATATAGATCAATAGAAAGATAGATAAATAGAGAGATTAGATAGATAAGTAGATAAATAAGTTGATAGATAGATAGATAGATAGATAGATAGATAGATGTATAGATAGATATATTAGATATATAGAAAGATAGATAAATCGAGAGATTATATAGATAGGTAGATAAATAAGTTGATATATAGATAGATGTATAGATAGATATATAGATAAATAGAAAGATACTGTAGATAAATAGAGAGATTAGATAGATAGGTAGATAGATAGATAGATGTATAGATAGATATATTAGATAAATAGAGAGATTAGATAGATAGATAGATAGATAGATAGATGTATAGATAGATATATAGATAAATAGAAAGATAGATAAATAGAGAGATTAGATAGATAGGTAGATAAATAAGTTGATAGATAGATAGATAGATAAATAGAAAGATAGATAGATAGAGAGATAGAGAGATTGAATAGATAGGAAGCTAACAAATAATAAATACGTAATTAAATAAATTAGTAAATAAGCAAATAAATAATAATGTCCCTTTAAGGGGAGGGTTTTAGTTGATTCCCTAGACTTCCATCAAGCTTAAAATTACACCCCCTAGACCCCCTTTCAAGATAAATTTGTACATTTTTCGGTAGAAAAATGTCCCGGCTGAAGGCCGCTTCCTCTTAAAATACAGGCTCGCTATCGCTCGCCAGGGAAACATCGACACCTAAATGGCACGAAAGGTCTTAAAATTGACAGAAATGGGGCGAAGGTTCTTAAAATCACCTAACTAATGCGGCGAAATTTATAAAATCTCAAAAGTAATGGGGCTAATAAGCATGAAGGAAAACGGGGTCCAGAAAAAAATCCCTCCAGTAGAAATCTCCCCTTAATTCCTCCCACAGCTCCACTTCCTACTCCTCTCTATGTCCCTTTGTCTTATCTCTACTATTATGTTATTCTTGCTTTTATTGTTGGTGTCATGAGGCAATTGTACTCAGTTTTAACCCCTTCAGTACCGGTGCCGTCCTTTTAACTTTATTGTACTCAGTTTTAACCCCTTCTGTACCGGCGACGTCCTTTTAACTTTATTCTGGCTACTATTAGACGCTTGTATTCAGTTTAAAAAGGGCCTCCAGCAACTAACAGGCATCCAACTGTCTCACTTGACCATTTCTACTACCACAGATCCTTCTGAAACTGCCCAAACACGTCTACATTTAGCTAGACTATAATAGAGAAACAAACATTGCCGGTAGAGAAGGGGTTAAGAGAACCATTGGGAATCAGACAGTTAACTTAGATAGTCGTTGCCTCTCCGATTACAAAGTTCATAATAATTTTAGTAAAGGCATCTGTTATCAGTCAAAGTGAAACATAGATGATGCCATCGTAATGTAGGTGATCATTTTTGTGTTCACTTGTAGTACTAATAATCTATCTATCTATCTATGGCCTGACGCCTTACTCCCCTTACGAGGGTGGCCATACACAGAATGCCCCCAAGCGGACCTATTCCCTGTGAGAGGGACAACCCGAGCTAGTTTAGTGAAGGACTTACAGGATTGATCACCCAATTTAGGATCCGTCCGACTCTGAGGCCCTCTGTGTATCTTGTTAGCACTATTTTTCTACAGTGGTGTTCGGGTAATCCATCCACTAACCTGCCTTACCCTTAGGTAAGCAGTACGGATTTGTATCTGTTTACTAACCTAGACAGGTTGCCAACCAAGGCTGACGAGTCCCAGTTTGGCGTGCTCAATTTCATCCACTCCTCCGACCTTCCGCTTGCTCTCTTATAATGTTGTGCATCATCCCTAGATGTATTGTCTGCCGGCGACCAAGGCTAAACAGTCCCCATCTTACCACCTTGCGATACTAAACTTGATATCCGTTCACTCGACATCTCTGTTAGCTTGCTTAGGAGGACATTACGGTTAATTAATTAATTCCATACAATGTTACGAACACATACGCTATAAACAAATTGTTATTCGTGTAGGAATACGGTCTAATACAAATTGAATACGCAAATATTTACAGTGTATTCCATATTGAACACTTGAATACTTCTTATTCCATATTGAACACTTGAATACTTCTTATTCCATATTGAACACTTGAATACTTCTTATTCCATATTGAACACTTGAATACTTCTTATTCCATATTGAACACTTGAATACTTCTTATTCCATATTGAACACTTGAATACTTCTTATTCCATATTGAACACTTGAATACTTCTTATTCCATATTGAACACTTGAATGACTTTCTTATTCCATATTGAACACTTGATACTTCTTATTCCGATTGAACACTTGAATACTTCTTATAGTCCATATTGAACACTGAATGGAATACGTCTTATTACATATTGAAGCACATGGAATACTTCTTATTCCATATTGAACCCTGAATACGTTGATGGGATTCTGGAGGGATTGGAACACTGGTAATCTGGAGGGATTGACTGGGATATTGGAGGGATGAGGGATACTGGAGGTAATTGATGGGATACTGGAGGGATTGATGGTATACTGGAGGGATTGATGGGATACTGGAGGGATTGATGGGATACTGGAGGGATTGATGGGATACTGGAGGGATTTGAACATGGAATACTGTAGGGATTGATGGGGATACTGGAGGGATTGATGGGATACTGGTGGATTGAGGGAGATACTGGAGGGATTGATGGATACTGGATGGATTGAATGGAATACTGGAGGTATTGATATGGATACTGGAGGGATTGATGGGATAACTGTCTGGATTGATGGGATACTGGAGGGATTGATGGGATACTGGAGGGATTGAATGGGAAATACTGGAGGGATTGATGGACTACTGGAGGGATTCATGGGATACTGGAGGGATGGATGGTATACTGGAGGGATTGATGGGATATTGGAGTGATTGCTATGGGATACTGGAGGGATAATGGGAGATTGGAGGGATTGATGGGATACTTGAGGGATTGGTATGGGATACTGGAGGGATGGATGGGATACTTGGAGGGATTGATGAATACTGGAGGGATTGATGGGATACTGGAGGGATTGGGGGGGGGATGGGATACTGTATGGATTGATGTGGATACTGGCGGGATTTTGTTTCACATTTGATACTGGAGGGATTGATAGGATACTGGAGGGATTGATGGGATACTGGAGGGATTGATGGGATACTGGAGGGATTGATGGGATACTGGAGGGATTGATGGGATACTGGAGGGATTGATGGGATACTGAAGGGATTGATGGGATACTGGAGGGATTGATGGGATACTGGAGGGATTGATAGGATACTGGAGGGATTGATGGGATACTGAAGGGATTGATGGGATACTGAAGGGATTGATGGGATACTGAAGGGATTGATGGGATACTGGAGGGATTGATGGGATACTGGAGGGATTGATGGGATACTGGAGGGATTGAAGGGATTGATGGGATACTGGAGGGATTGATGGGATACTGAAGGGATTGATGGGATACTGGAGGGATTGATGGGATACTGGAGGGATTGATGGGATACTTACGTGCGTTCCTAACCGTTTTTAGTGGCAGATTTTGTATATATTTTACGACTACCTCCAATCAGCCTCGTGAATATGATTAAACTGTTGATGCTTACTTTCCTTTGTACCTCTTTATATATCCCTCATGCTCCGAGTAATATAACCCCTCCTTAGTGTTTACCCCATGTTCCAGGTAAAAAAAAATCTCCTTCGTATTTCCCCCGTAAATAAACTAAAATAAACTAGATAGGACACCATTTTGTTAACGTTACTTTATTAAGAAAAATAATAATAAATACATAAGTAAATAAATATATATATATATACCGGTATATATATATATATATATACAGTATATATATATATATATATATATATATATATATATATATATATATATATATATATATATAAGAGTGGAAAACATGCTTACATTTTCTATATGTATGTGACCACAATAGTAGCTAATGCAAGTATTGGTCGCTTTTCTGTACATCTAAAATGACTTACTTAAAAATGGGGAAGGGTGGAACCTTCTATGTACTGTATATATTTTTGTTGTTAGGAAAATTAAATTAAGCAGTTAATGGGGTACTACTCGCTTTTTATGGACCCCCTTCTCCCTCTTGTTTAGCATATTAGTATTGAGGTTTTTAGACGTACGTTTCGTTAGTTCGGCGATTTTGAGACCTTTCGCCTCATGTCAATATTAAGACCTTTCGTGCCCTTTAGGTGTCTAGTTTTTCCTGGCGAGCGAAAGCGAGCCTCTAATTTTAGATGGAATCGGCCTTCAGCCGAAACATTTTTCTACCGAAAAATTTACAAATTTATCTTGAAAGGGGGTCTAGGGGGTGTTTTTCTAAGCTTGATGGAGGTATAGTGATGAAACTAAAATAAATTGATAAATATATACCGGTATATATATATATATACCTAAAAACCAAGCACTACCCCCTGCAAACCCCCCTCCTTGGTATTCCCCCCCCCCCCTCCCCCAGTCCAATCCCTGGCACATTTCCCTGATTGGTTTTGGTGGACTGTCCAAGTGGTTCAGGCAGCCTGTATCCGGGATCATTTGTTTGGATCTGGGTTCCTTGTGGGTCATTACTCATCTCACCCAATCCGGAGACTCGGGTTTTTTTTTTTTTTTTCCTATCTCGCTCGCATTCTCTCTCTCTCTCTCTCTCTCTCTCTCTCTCTCTCTCTCTCTCTCTCTCTCTCTCTCTCTCTCTCTCTCTCTCTCATATATATATGTATATATATATATATATATATATATATATATATATATATATATATATATATATTCTAGCTATATTTAGACGATTTTATGCAATTTAAGAATCGATTTAGATAAGCAGTGTTAGAAACGACTTACGCGTTAAGTGAGAAGTTCGAATTTTAATGCTGGAGGCCCTATTTAAATGCTGGAGGCCCTATTTAAATGCTGGAGGCCCTATTTAAATGCTGGAGGCCCTATTTAAATAATAACATTGTTTACTGTCTTATGTACAGAAGGGGTTAAGCATTTGTCAGCCCTCTGGGATCATAAGATATGTGGCCATTGTATCTAATTAAATTTGTTAATTAATCAACATAATTGTCAACAACCCCCGCCTCTCTCTCTAACGGAGCCTTCCTCATTAACACAATAATTATAATCCTACAGTATCGTCTTGATGGGAGTTCTCTCTCTCTCTCTCTCTCTCTCTCTCTCTCTCTCTCTCTCTCTCTCTCTCTCTCTCTCTCTCTCTCTCTCTCTCTCTCTCTCTCTATCTCTCTCTCTCTCTCTCTCTACTCTCTCTCCTCTCTCTCTCTCCTCACTCACTCACTCACTCACTCACTCACTCACTCACTCACTCACTCACTCACTCACTCACTCACTCACTCACTCACTCACTCACTCACACGGTGTAGTTGGTAGTGTGATGGGACAGTAATGGCGGGCTGTACGTTACCCCACCAAAACTTACGACCCTCTTTCCTCTTGCTCGGACCCCACTTTGTATTTTAACCCATTCAGTAAATGTGCCGTTAATTTAATTATATTCTGGCATCTATTACATGATTGTATTAAGTTTAGGAAGTACCAGGCAATACAACGGCTACGGACTATCTTCCTAAGCTGAATTCAATCGTCTATTGCTTGCCAGAATAGGATTGAAAGTACGTCACCGGTACTGAATGGGTTAAAGGGAGACTGACCGTTTGTTTGGTCTATTAAGTAATGTATTCATATATTTATTTTAGTTTCGTCCCTAGACCTCCATCAAGCTTAGAAAAACACCCCCTATACCCCTCTTCAAGATAAATTTGTACATTTTTCGGTAGAAAAATGTCCCGGCCAAAGGCCGGCTCCCTTAAAATTGCAGACTCGCTATCGCTCGCCAGGAAATAATCGACACCTAAATGGCACGAAAGGTCTTAAAATTGACAACGAAATGGGGCGAAAGGTGTTAAAATCGCCAAACTAATGGGCGTCTTATAATCTCAAAACTAGTGGGGCTAAACATAAGGGAGAAGGGGGTCCAGAAAAACGGTCTGCCTCCTCTTAAGACGGAACTGAGCTTGGGCGCTTTGCACATACCCATGATTATGTAAAAGTTATATAACATATTTGATGAAGAATCGAATACCAGTGTGTGTTTACAGAGAGAGAGAGAGAGAGTTATATTTACTTTAGCTTAGTTAATGGAGAGTTAGTGTATAATCGGTAAAGGACATGCGTGAAGTTCTGAAGGTGGAACGGGATTTCTTAGCGTAACTGTGCTAACTCCCCCTTTCTTGGTTGCATAAAATAACTCGCCTACCATCAATATTACAAGCCTAACTCTATGAAGGTAAACTTAGCTAAGACACTGATGGGAGGGCCACAAATGTTGTATGGGTCTGAATTATGAGTGTGGATCAGCGTTTCTTTCTTAAATGTCCGCTAAATTAATGTTATTTTGAATTTGTTATCGTACCATTTGAGGTTCCAAATTCTCAGGTCACTATCAGATATCCTATTATATATATATATATATATATATATATATATATATATATATATATACTGTATATATATATTTATTTATTTACTTTTTCAGTCAGGATATTTATAGATGCAATTATCTGATTAATTACACCGTATCTTATCTTGTATATAATGTTGTATATAACTGCAATACATACAAACCTCTGGCTCTTGTATATAATGTTGTATATAACTGCAATACATACAAACCTCTGGCTCTTGTATATAATGTTGTATATAACTGCAATACATACACCTCTGGCTCTTGTATATAATGTTGTATATAACTGCAATACATACAAACCTCTGGCTCTTGCCTAGCTATCTTAAAGGGGGAGACCTTTTTGTTCTCTCTGGGTTGTATCCATTCGTCCCCATTCAGCCTATGGTTTTAAGACGTTTATCCTCATCCAGGTGTCAATTTATACCTGGCGAGCGATAGCGAGCCGCCATATTTTGGATAATGAGTTATGCAGCTGGCTAAATTTTAATATTTTTCGATAGAAAAATATCTCCGGCGAAGCCGGATTTCTCCATAAAATGTTGGCTCGCTATTGCTCGCCAGAAGAAAAAAAACGACACCTGGATGAGGATAAATGTTTTAAACGAGTAGGGTGAATGGGGCCGAATGGATACCACCAAGAAAGAGAAAGAAGCAGGTGACCCCCCATAAAGATAAGATTAAGGAAGAAGTTACCTAATGCATTGAGGCAGTTATAAAGCTATTCTATCTATCTATCTATATGCTCAGGCCCAATCCCCATTTTGGGGGTAGCCGACTCAAGACAGAGCTAGAACAGGGAAAACACAAAAACAACATAAAACAACAAATAAACACAGACAAAAAGCACAAACTCACACACATCCAGGTCACCCAGGAGAAGACCCAGAGACCAGGGTCACCAAGGTCGCTCCAGCACTCCCCCGGCCCCCGACCACCCGGAGAGGTTCCGATCTTGGCAGGCAGACATGCAGCGGAGCCAAAGCCACAAGCCCTCCCACCACACTTCCAGGCGCACCCTTCATATTAATCGTCTCCCCGGGCCAGGCACCTGATGGACTATTCTCTAGTCCAACTTGCGCCAGACCCCTTACTCCAAAAAGCTATTAGATTAATCAATAACCCTGCAATCACACAGGACCTTCCTACATTATCCATACGAAGAAACGTTGCATCCCTTGCATTATTCTGCAGATATTTTCACAGCAATTGTTCTGAGGAACTTGCTTCAATTGTGCCGCCTCTCCACATCTTTCCCCGTAGAACTAGGGCAGCTGAGAGCACCCATGAATTTACAATTTCTCCTCCACAATGCAGAACCTCTGCTTATCAAAATTCATTTATCCCCAGAACTACTACTCTTTGGAATTCACTTCCCTCGAGTTGCTTTCCACAAACTTACAATCTACAACAGTTTAAATCCAGCTGTTACAAACATTTTATGAATGGAGGATGCCTTTAGGCACATAGACCTTTTTTGTTTTATCTGTGTTTTTCCTTCCTCCGTTCATTGTCTCTTTAAAAAAGAAAACAAAAAGAAAAAAACTATAAACAGGGCATGTACTAATTAATGTTCTTTCGGTTCCGTTCCAGGTATGTAGTAGATGAGCTTTGCTTCCTTAAGGTAATGTAGACGTTAATTTATTTCGTTAATTGACCTCTTGCGAATTTCAGGCTATAAGGAAGTTGGAGCCGTGAACAGCGATATTAAACAGAAACGCAATAATAATGTACGTTGCTGATGGATGAATGGTATGTTGAATTGGGTTTTATGTATTTATGAATGTATTACGACCGTATTTTACCGGTAAATCCTGTTAAATATCGTTGTCTACAACTCCAACTTCCTCATAGAACGAAACTCGCAAGTCGGCAATTAATATACGTTCCGTCGTATTTATTCAGGTTCCCCGGAGATGGCAGGGCGCTAACGACATCGTATATGTCTTCTATGGCGAGATAAAACGTGGTCATAATGGGGGCAGAAAAGTCTAAAATAGCGACAGAGGTGAAGTGTGTGCTGCTTTTAGAGCCCCCCCCCCCTTCCCCTTCCCCTTCCCCTCCCCCCACTCCCTCACTCGTACTGGCAAACAATGGGGGGGCTCATTCCATTAGCCGGGTGCGAATTATTTTGCGCAACCGAGTCTGTACTGTATTTGGCACCACCCCATCTCTTCTAACTCTATTTGTACAGTTGTCCACATATGTTCCGTTCCTCGTCGTTATTGTATGTACGAAAGTATGAATTAATTGCGAGGGTGGTTTTATTTGAGTATCACTTGACTTATCAGATGAGTTAACCAATATATTTCCATGTATAAGATCACGGAGAGGAACAGAACTTGTGTGGGCAATTGTACATGCAGTACCATCCCGATAACCTTTCATACTTTCGTTTTCCATTTTTTTATTTTTTTATTTTTTTATTTTTTTATTTTATTTTTTTTGGGGGGAGGGGCTTACAAATCATATTAAATAAGCTAAAGTAAATCTGCCTGAGTTTGGTTAGGTTAGGTTAGACTAGGTTAGATTCTGCGGCTGACTAATTCTGATGTTCCAATGTGTATAAGCTGCCCCATCTCAGTTGCATGAATAATATACTCGTTAGTGAAATGCGATGAACTTTTATACCTCTATAATTGTGCAGTAAATACTTTTATACCTCTATAATTGTGCAGTAAATACTTTTATACCTCTATAATTGTGCAGTAAATACTTTTGTCCACAGTATTAATTACCCTCATATTATTACCGGGCAATACTGTATAGGCAAGACATTATGTAGGCTACTATACTAGTGATGACATGGTATATTATGTAGGCTACTATACTAGTGATGACATGGTATATTATGTAGGCTACTATACTAGTGATGACATGGTATATTATGTAGGCTACTATACTAGTGATGACATGGTATATTATGTAGGCTACTATAATAGTGATGACATGGTATATTATGTAGGCTACTATAATAGTGATGACATGGTATATTATGTAGGCTACTATAATAGTGATGACATGGTATATTATGTAGGCTACTCTAATAGTGATGACATGGTATATTATGTAGACTACTATAATAGTGATGACATGGTATATTATGTAGGCTACTATAATAGTGATGACATGGTATATTATGTAGGCTACTATAATAGTGATGACATGGTATATTATGTAGGCTACTATAATAGTGATGACATGGTATATTATGTAGGCTACTATACTAGTGATGACATGGTATATTATGTAGGCTACTATAATAGTGATGACATGGTATATTATGTAGGCTACTATAATAGTGATGACATGGTATATTATGTAGGCTACTATAATAGTGATGACATGGTATATTATGTAGCTACTATACTAGTGATGACCATATTATGTAGGCTACTATACTAGTGATGACATGGTATATTATGTAGGCTACTATAATAGTGATGACATGGTATATTATGTAGGCTACTATAATAGTGATGACATGGTATAGTCTGTAGGCTACTATACTAGTGATGACATGGTATATTATGTAGGCTACTATACTAGTGATGACATGGTATATTATGTAGGCTACTATACTAGTGATGACATGGTATATTATGTAGGCTACTATACTAGTGATGACATGGTATATTATGTAGGCTACTAATAGTGATGACATGGTATATTATGTAGGCTACTATAATAGTGATGACATGGTATATTATGTAGGCTACTATAATAGTCATGACATGGTTATATTATGTAGGCTACTATAATAGTGATGACATGGTATATTATGGTAGGCTACTATAATAGTGATGACATGGTATATTATGTAGGCTACTATAATAGTGATGACATGGTATATTATGTAGGCTACTATAATAGTGATGACATGGTATATTATGTAGGCTACTATAATAGTGATGACATGGTATATTATGTAGGCTACTATAATAGTGATGACATGGTATATTATGTAGGCTACTATAATAGTGATGACATGGTATATTATGTAGGCTACTATATAGTGATGACATGGTATATTATGTAGGCTACTATACTAGTGATGACATGGTATATTATGTAGGCTACTATAATAGTGATGACATGGTATATTATGTAGGCTACTATACTAGTGATGACATGGTATATTATGTAGGCTACTATAATCGTGATGACATGGTATATTATGTAGGCTACTATAATAGTGATGACATGGTATATTATGTAGGCTACTATACTAGTGATGACATGGTATATTATGTAGGCTACTATAATAGTGATGACATGGTATATTATGTAGGCTACTATAATAGTGATGACATGGTATATTATGTAGGCTACTATAATAGTGATGACATGGTATATTATGTAGGCTACTATAATAGTGATGACATGGGTATATTATGTAGGCTACTATAATAGTGATGACATGGTATATTATTAGGCTACTATACTAGTGATGACATGGTATATTATGTAGGCTACTATACTAGTGATGACATGGTATATTATGTAGGCTACTATAATAGTGATGACATGGTATAGTTATGTAGGCTACTATAATAGTGATGACATGGTATATTTATGTAGGCTACTATACTAGTGATGACATGGTATATTATGTAGGCTACTATAATAGTGATGACATGGTATATTATGTAGGCTACTATAATAGTGATGACATGGTATATTATGTAGGCTACTATAATAGTGATGGCATGGTATAATGATGTAGGCTACTATAATAGTGATGACATGGTATATTATGTAGGCTACTATACTAGTGATGACATGGTATATTATGTAGGCTACTATAATAGTGATGACATGGTATATTATGTAGGCTACTATAATAGTGATTGACATGGTATATTATGTAGGCTACTATACTAGTGATGACATGGTATATTATGTAGGTACTATAATAGTGATGACATGGTATATATGTAGGCTACTATAATAGTGATGACATGGTATAGTATGTAGGCTACTATAATAGTGATGACATGGTATATTATGTAGGCTACTATAATAGTGATGACATGGTATATTATGTAGGCTACTATACTAGTGATGACATGGTATATTATGTAGGCTACTATAATAGTGATTGACATGGTATATTATGTAGGCTACTATACTAGTGATGACATGGTATATTATGTAGGCTACTATAATAGTGATGACATGGTATATTATGTAGGCTACTATAATAGTGATGACATGGTATATTATGTAGGCTACTATACTAGTGATGACATGGTATATTATGTATGCTACTATAATAGTGATGACATGGTATATTATGTAGGCTACTATAATAGTGATGACATGGTATATTATGTAGGCTACTATAATAGTGATGACATGGTATATTATGTAGGCTACTATAATAGTGATGACATGGGATATTATGTAGGCTACTATAATAGTGATGACATGGTATATTATGTAGGCTACTATACTAGTGATGACATGGTATATTATGTAGGCTACTATACTAGTGATGACATGGTATATTATGTAGGCTACTATAATAGTGATGACATGGTATATTATGTAGGCTACTATAATAGTGATGACATGGTATATTATGTAGGCTACTATACTAGTGATGACATGGTATATTATGTAGGCTACTATAATAGTGATGACATGGTATATTATGTAGGCTACTATAATAGTGATGACATGGTATATTATGTAGGCTACTATACTAGTGATGACATGGTATATTTATGTAGGCTACTATAATAGTGATGACATGGTATATTTATGTAGGCTACTATAATAGTGCGGACATGGTATATTATGTAGGCTACTATACTAGATGACATGGTATTTATGTAGGCTACTATACTAGTGATGACATGGTATATTATGTAGGCTACTATACTAGTGATGACATGGTATATTATGTAGGCTACTATACTAGTGATGACATGGTATAATACAGAGGTGGTGCCAGGTGTATTGGTCGTTTGTCAAGCTAAGACCTAAATTATATATATATATATAAACACAGGGACATCAAACGTACGTGTGCTACTGATTTATTTTAACGTGTGAGAATATGTGCAAATACTGTATGTATGTGTGTTTGTGTATGTTAGTACGTTTACAGTATGTACAGTATGTGCGATATGCTTATCTGTGTGTGTGTGTGTGTGTGTGTGTGTGTGTGTGTTTGTCCTTGCAGTGCGTGTGCATGTTTGTGGTTGAACTTATGCATTTACCTAATTGTAGTTTACAAGAGTTGAGCTAAGCTCGTGTTGTCCCGTCTATGTGTGTGTGTGTGTGTGTGTATGTCTGTGGTTGAACGTATGTATATATGTGTGTGTGTGTGTGTGTGTGTGTGTGTGTGTGTGTGTGTGTGTGTGTGTGTGTGTGTGTGTGTGTGTCCCCTTGCAGTGCGTGTGTATGTGTGTGGTTGAAAGTATGTATGTGTGTGTGTAGTGTGTATATTCTATAAAGTGTGTGAGGGTATGAACCAACCAAATTTGCTGGAGTGAAATAATTAAGGGAGCCCACCTTGCTTTTTTGTAATCTTTCTCTCCCTCTCTCTTTGGCTAGTATCCATTCGGCCCCATTCAGCCTACTGTTTTAAGACGTTTACCCCCATCCAGGAAAACGTGTTCGTGTTGCTATATAAAGTAAATACTACATCACAATCTTGTGTTAGATTCGTTATATAGTATGATGAGATGTGTTTTATTGGTTCCAGTCACCTTTAATAATTGTGTATTGTGCCTTCATAAATGTATGTGTACGTTTCTTTCACCAAATTATAATTATATTTATATATGTATATTGTTTTATGTTAGTTTGTATTTCACCAAAAGTTGAAAATATATTTGAAAGTGTGACCTTTGAACGGGACTATACAATATATATATAATGCAGTGAGAGTAGTGTTGTTGGGAGCTAGAGCGAGTGTGTGGCGTCCTTTCTGTGAGGGCCTTGTTTGCCTGCCATGAGTGAGAGAGTGAGGGAGCGAGGAGAGAGGTCGGAGAGAGTAGACGTGTGGCGTCCTGGGGTGAGAGGCCTGTTTGCCGAGTGAGAGAGGAAGATGCGGAGGGAGGAGAGAGAGAGAGAGAGAGAAAGCGGAGAGGAGAGAGAGAGAGAGGAGAGAGAGAGAGAGAGAGAGAGGCGGAGAGAGAGAGAGAGAGAGGGAGGCGGAGAGAGAGAGAGAGAGAGAGGGAGGCGGAGAGAGAGAGAGAGAGAGAGAGAGAGAGAGAGAGAGAGAGAGAGTTTACCTTCAATTCAAATTCAATTAAAAAAAAAAATTGTCACAAAGTACATCATATTATGTTGAAATACCTCAGAAAAGTTGACAGACTGAATATAAACACCATATGAGGAGGAACACTTTATTGGCAACGTTTCGCAGTGACCGGAAGAAGCTATCTACGAAACGTTGTCAACAAAGTGCTCCTCCTCACATGGTGTTTATAATTATAGCCTATCACATTACATTTTCACATAAATATATATAAACAATATATTTTACTTTTGAGACAATAGGGGAATGATGCCAGGAGAGCAATACGATTATTCACGATAGGTTTAAGGGGAGGTTTTTAGTTTGTTCCCTAGACCTCCATCAAGCTTAAGTTGACACCCCCTAGACCCCCTTTCAAGATATATTTGTACATTTTTCGGTAGAAAATTTCCCGGACGAAGGCCGGTTCTTCTTAATTTACAGGCTCGCTATCGCTCGCCTGAAAAATATCGACACCTAAATGGCATGAAAGATCTTAAAATTGACAGAAATGGGGCGAAAGTGGAAATCTCCCCTTAATACGTCGCTCGGCTTCAGAGGGCTATATTAATTTGTGATTATGTTATGCCCAGGCATTTCAATTTAGGTAATAGGATATTTTTTTCTGGACCCCTTCTCCCTCATGTTTAGCCCCATTAGTTTTGACATTCTAACACGTTCGCCCCATTGGTTTGGAGATTTTAAGTCCTTTCTTCCTATTTTTTGTCAATTATATGACCTTTCCTGCTATTTAGTTGCCGATTTTTCCCTGGCGAGCGACAGCAAGCCTATGATTTAGGCTGGGTCTTTTTTCTACCGAAAAATGTACACATTTATCTCAAAGGGGGGGGTGTTGAGGGTGATTTTTGTAAAGGTTTCATATAGGTGTAGGGGTTTTAAATAGCTTTTTAATTAATGTCGGATAATAGCCACCCCTTACCGGATAGTAAGGGGAGGCACTTGTTTTGTTTCGGGACCTCTTTCTCCCTCATGTTTATCCCTATTAGTTTTGACATTTTTAAGACGTTCGCCCCCCAATCCCAATGCCAAATCGTCCTGAAATGTAAGAATAATGTTGGCGTTCTAAAGTCGGCAGGCAATATTAATGTGTGGTGTGGATTTAGCTTTGTAAGTGGCTGTATCGTGGTCCGCTCTCTGTGTACGGCTTTTGTCTGCTTGGTTAAGGGGGGGCCCACCTCGGGTTTTTTCTCTTTCTCTCCCTCTCTCTTTGGCTTTGTATCTATTCGGCCCCATTCAGCCAACTGTTTTAAGACGTTTACCCCCATCCAGGTGTCAATATTTTCCTGGTGAGCGGTAGCGAGCCAGCATTTATATATATTTGTTTTGACAGCAAGCTAAATTTGTACATTATTCAATAGAAAAATTTCTCCGGCGAAGCCGGATTTCTCCATACAATGCTGGCTCGCTATCGCTCGCCAGGAAGAAATCGACACCTGGATGGGGATAAAGGTCTTAAAACAGTTGACTGAATGGGGCCGAATGGATACAAGCCAGGGAAAGAGAGAAAAGGAGAGAAAGAGAAGAAAACAAAACGGTGACCCGTCTGAAGGTTATGGTAATGTGTTCTTGTTGTGAGGCGGGCAACACAAAGTTATTCTATTATACAGTATATATACCGGTATATATAATTATATACTGTATATATATATATATATATTCTCTCTCTCTCTCTCTCTCTCTCTCTCTCTCTCTCTCTCTCTCTCTCTCTCTCTCTCTCTCTCTCTCTCTCTCTCTCTCTCTCTCTCTCTCTCTCTCTCTCAAAAAGTATGGCGATAAATCATAATAGACTTTTTTCTGCGTCTATCAACTTCAACCAATTATACTCCCGAACAATAATTATAACTTCATCAGAATAAATAAAATAGAAAAAGGCTTCGCAAGGCTAGCCAGACAAATATTTACAAATTAAGTTTGTTATCTCGCCCCAGGCAACAAACACTGGTGGTGGCGGGGTTTTTTTTTTTTTTTTTTAATGAGGTATTGAACATTGATAGCATATTGAACATTGATAGCATATTGAACATTGATAGCATATTTGTTTCTTTATGGTCAGTTTATCCCTTACTGGACCGGCGACGGCTTTTGTGTATTTGATTTCGGCTACGTTAGGACGATTCTAGTACGTTTAGGAAGGATGTATGTATGGTACCGTAACTGAAAGGATGAATTGAGATAGTCTGTAGCCTTATTTATGGCTAGACGTCCTTCCTCAGCTGAATAAAATCGTCTAACATTTGCCCGAATATAATACAAATGATGTCACCGGTACAGTATGATGTCACCGGTACAGTATGACATGGGTTAGTGGAATGATAGGGTAATCTCATGATGATGATGATGATTATACTAAAATATGGTACTAATCGATAATGTAATAATGATAATAATAACGATGATGATGATGATTATACTAAAATATGGTACTAATCGATAATGTAATAATGATAAGAATAATAATAATGATGATGATGATGATGATTTTATACTAAAATATGGTACTAATCGATAATGTAATAATGATAAGAATAATAATAATGATGATGATGATGATGATGATTATACTAAAATATGGTACTAATCGATAATATAATAATGATAAGAATAAGAATAATGATGATGATGATGATGATTATACTAAAATATGGTACTAATCGATAATGTAATAATGATAATAATAATTATAATGATGATGATGATGATGATGATTATACTAAAATATGGTACTAATCGATAATGTAATAATGATAAGAATAATAATAATGATGATGATGATGATGATGATTATACTAAAATATGGTACTAATCGATAATGTAATAATGATAAGAATAATAATAATGATGATGATGATGATGATTATACTAAAATATGGTACTAATCGATAATGTAATAATGATAATAATAATGATGATGATGATGATGATTATTATTATACTAAAATATGGTACTAATCGATAATGTAATAATGATAATAATAATGATGATGATGATGATGATTATTATAATTATACTAAAATATGGTACTAATCGATAATGTAATAATGATAATAATAATGATGATGATGATGATGATTATTATAATTATACTAAAATATGGTACTAATCGATAAGTAATAATGATAAGAATAATGATGATGATGATGATGATTATTATACTAAAATATGGTACTAATCGATGATGTAATAATGATAATAATAATGATGATGATGATTATACTAAAATATGGTACTAATCGATAATGTAATAATGATAATAATAATAATAATGATGATGATGATGATGATGATGATGACGCATGCCTACATACACATTTAAAGAACGCTTCGTCCACAAAGAGCGTGGTTACAGTTTCACGTCCTAAATGTTGGCATTCCAGGCGACCCTGTCAAAGACTGCCTCTGTTGTCAAGTCGTTTTTCTGGGCCCTCCTTCTTCCTCGTGTTTAACCCCATTAGTTTTCAGATTTTAACTCCCTCCGACATATGACGCGATCGCGTCATATGGCGGTTCCGCCCAACTGCTCATATGACGCGATCGCGTCATATGAGCCTAGTGAAATAGCTCTACAATAAGTTATATGACGCTTCTGCGTCATTTTGAGCTCAGTAAGTTAGGTAAGTTAGATCAGAATCTGTCGATTAGTGGCAACCCCAAATTTCTCCGACTTCTAACGGTCCCTCGTGTGATTTTGACTGTTGTGGGGAAAATACCGGGCGGTCTGCCTCCTCGTCAGTAAGTTAACTATTCCTGTCTGAGGGGGTTAAGACGTTCGACCCATTAGTTTGGCGATTTTAAAGCGTTTCGCCCCATTGCTTTGTCAATATTAAGAATGTTCGTGTAATTTGCAGTAGGTGTAGATTTTTTTCCTGGCGAGCGATAGCGAGCCTGTATTATAAAAGGAACCGGCCTTCGGCCGGACATTTTTCTATCGAAAAATGTAAAATATATCTTAACCCTTAAAGAGCAGCGCTCGACTTAGGTCGTGCACCAATTTGCAGCAAGTTAGGAGCATTATTAAGGCTTTTAAAGGGTTAAAATCGAGTGCAAATGGCCGGGAGCGCAGCGGGCCAGACAGCCGACTCCCAGGGCTTACCGCCGCCCATTAACTCATGTTCCCTGTGTTCTCGAGAGGCCGGCAGTGTAGCCAGTAGTGAGCATAGCTGGGGAAAATATACCGATATATGCTAAACTTCCATGTTCGTGGCACCACTGCAAGAGAACCACGAGTGCTACGTAGCTCCTTCTGGTCTCATTTTGAAGCTAAATATGTTTTTTTTCATGCAGATGCTTGATTTATCATGCAGGAGGGCCTGAATATGCCCAAATGAGCCCAAAACACCCCGCTACACAAGGGTTAAAGGAGGGTCTTGGCGGAGTTTATTTTTAATTTGATAGAAGTCTAGGGAGGAAACTAAAAAAAAAAAAAAAAAAAAAAAAAAATATATATATATATATATATATTATACTGTATATATACTGTATATATACTGTATATATATACACAGTATATATAAAAATACATATGTGAGCACAAAAAATACAAAAAATATAAGGATATATGAAAATGTATATTTTTCTCGTATAATGCACACAGACCATTGCAAATATGTAGCCAGCGTTCTGTATGTGTTCCCTGCGCACACACGCTTCCATTTACATACTGCCGTGCACATAGAGTCGTGTATGTGCACATTCAACACCAGGGATTAATACACACACACACACACACACACACAATTCCCAGCACACTATAGTCTTTATATAATTAGCCTGGCGAAAAGTTGGCTATAATAACACCATATTTCTGGGTGATTTATGATTCTACAAGACAATCATGTGGGTCTGGATAATATTAATTCCAGATTTTCACAATTAAGGGGAGTAATTTTGTTTGTTTGTTTTATCTTTCTCTCCTTTTCTTTCTTTTTCTGACTTGTATCCATTTGGCCCCATTCAGCCAACTGTTTTAAGACGTTCATCCCCATTCAGGTGTCGATTTTTTCCTGGCGAGTGATAGGGAGCCAGCATTGTATGGACAAATCCGGTTTCGCCGGAGACATTTTTCTATCGAAAAATTTACAAACTTAGCTTGCTGTAAAACAAATATATATATATGCTGGCTCGCTACCGCTCGCCAGGAAAATATTGACACCTGGATGGGGTAAACGTCTTAAAACAGTAGACTGAATGGGGCCGAATGGACACAAGCCAAAGAGAGAGGGAGAGAAAGATACAAAATGCGAGGTGGGCACCCTTAACATCATTTTTGGCTATTATGCTGTATTACCCGATTTATAAGGATATGAATAACTTAATATATCGCCAGTTAAATATAAATAGACTAAGTGGTGTGCTTAAGGGGGACAGTGGCTGCTTGTTTAGTCTATTAATTAATTTATTCATATATTGTTTTCAGTTTCCTCCCTAGACCTCCATCAAACTTTAAAAAAATTAAAAACCCTAGATAGATTTGTAAACATTTTGGTAGAAAAATGTCCCGGCCAAAGGCCGATTCGTCCTAAAATTACAGGCTCGCTATCGCTCGCCAGGAAAAAATCGACACCTAAATGGCACGAAGGGTCCTAATATTGACAAAGAAATGGGGTGAAAGGTAATATAATCCCCAAACTAATGGAACCAACGTCTTAAAATCTCAAAACTAGTGGGGATAAATATTAGGGAGAAGGGGGTCCAGAAAAACGGTCCGTCTCCCCTTAAGCCTGTATGTGAGATGTTTGTTACCTAGCTTAGGTCCAACAAATATACCAGTATGCTAATTATATGATTATTTTGTCTTCTTTATGTATAACACCCAACTAAATTGTATTGGATAACGTTTCCACACACACACACACACACACACACACACACCTGTGACTCCCTGTTAGCAGGAAGACCATCAATCATAAGAAACTGAAGGGCCACTTCTTACTCTCTCTCTCTCTCTCTCTCTCTCTCTCTCTCTCTCTCTCTCATTTTTTCTTTCCTATCCAATTCCTTTCGTAATCCATTCTCCTGCCTGTCTTGCAGCTTAACTTCACTCTCTCTCTCTCTCTCTCTCTCTCTCTCTCTATTTGTCTGGTATATTTGTTTTATTCCAACCCTTTTCGGCATCTCTGTTTTTTTTTTTTTTTTTTTTCTCGAAAGCTCTCCTTCTATATGCTCAGTCCTCTCTACTTTTTTTTGTTTACATATCATCCCTTCTCGTCAACTGGTCAACTTTTGTTTCGGTTCAGCCCTATTCATCAACTTTTATATGTATGCCAATTGTTTTAAGCTTTTTCCTTTTCAACCCTTTTCGTGTAATCTGTATAATTTTCACCTCCTTTTGTCAAGTAAGGGAGCCCAGACGGTATTGTGCAGCATAATTGACTGGTTCGGCTCAATGGTTTAAGGAGGGGGTTTAGTTTGCTCTCTAAACCTCTATCAAGCTTAAAAAAACACCCACAGGACCCCCCTTCAATATAAATTTGTACATTTTCGGCAGAAAAATGTCCTGGTCCGTTAACGCTCGCCAGGAAAAAAAATTGAGACCTAAATGGCACGAAAGGTCTTAATATTGGCAAAGAAATTGGGCAAAAGGTCTGAAAATCGCCAAACTAATGGGGCGAAGGTCTTGAAATCTCATAACTAATAGGGCTAAACATGAGGGAGGAGGAGGAGGAAAAAATTCACACTGGGTGGGGATAAACGTCTTAAAACAGTAGGCTGAATGGGGCCGAATGGATACAACTCGGGGAGAGAGAGAAAAAAAACGAGGTGGGCCCCCTTAAACCGTGTATTATATATGTTTACACTTAATATATGTACTGTATATATGTATGTTTACACTTAATATATGTACTGTATATATGTATGTTTACACTTAATATATGTACTGTATATATGTATGTTTACACTTAATATATGTACTGTATATATGTATGTTTACAATTAATATATGTTGTTGTTACACGTAATATATGTACTGTATATTGTATGTTTTTTACACTTATATATGTTTATATATGTATGTTTACACTTAATATATGAACTGTATATATGTATGTTTACACTTAATATATGTACTGTATATATTTTAACACTTTTATATTATGTTTAACTAATATATGTACTGTTATATGTGATGTTTACACTTACTACTTAATACTGTACTGTACTGTATATATGTATGTTTACACTTAATATATGTACTGTATATATGTATGTTTACAATTAATATATGTTGTTGTTGTTGTTCCCCAGGCTGTCTGGCCGAACAGCCCCAAAGTCTCGAGCAAGGCCAAGACCATAAACGAGCGCCCCCCACAAAATCCTCCCTGCTTACCACTAACAAAGCCCGGGTGACCGAAGCCACTCCAAGGCAGGGAGCTAAGGAGGGTGCGGAAACGCCCGGGAAACCAAAGCCCCACCCAAAGCCCTGTGCCCCTCAGCAATTATGAAGGGAAAGTTGAGGGGTAAGGGAAAAATGTGACGCTTTGGATCCGAATCTGCCAACTTCTAGGTTGGCAGTAGGGAGGTCAATCCACGGAAAAGACGCCGCCACTTGAGATCTAGAAGATATATAAGTAAAAGGAACAGTCAGAGTAAGCTATGGGTATGGCAGAGATCGCTCAGTTCTCACTCGGATAGACCAGCCCATACACATGACTATAATCCTCTCAGCATCAGCTAGGAAAGGCCCTAGAAAGCCGCCTTTGGCGGGGGTGTAGCTCCCCTATTTCAACTCCTTTCGGGGTTGGGCACCCGCCTACAATTAATATATATACTGTATACCGGTATATGTATGTTTAATATATGTATGTTTAATATATGTATGTTTAATATATGTATGTTTAATATATGTATGTTTAATATATGTATGTTTAATATATGTCTATGTATGCTTAATGTAAAAATGTTTTAATGTATGTATGTATAGGTATAATGTAATGTTTAATATATTATGTATATGTATGTTTTAATATATGCATGTTTAATATATGCATGTTTAATATTGTATTTTTAATATATGTATGTTTAATATATGTATGTTTAATATATGTATGTTTAATATATGTACTGGATACCGGTATATGTATGTTTATCTCACCTCCTCCCTCTTACCTAGCGTTATCTATTCCAACATCTTCGTGTGTGTGTGTGTGTGTGTGTGTGTGTGTGTGTGTGTGTGTGTGTGTGTGTGTGTGTGTGTGTGTGTGTGTGTGTGTGTGTGTGTGTGTGGTGTGTGTTGTGTGTGTGTGTGGTGTGTGTGTGTGTGTGTGTGTGTGGTGTGTGTGTGTGTGTGTGTGTGTGTGTGTGTGTGTAGTTATCTACCGTGTGTATGAGAGTCCTCTTATTTTGTTGGAGACCTCTTGCACGGGTTCAGGAGAGATTTGCATAGATTTATATATATACGCTGACCACACAGACCTTACGATCCCATCGAGGTGGCCAGGACTTAATTCTAGTAGAGATAGCTAACCCGAGAGTAAGGTACAGTGGAAGGAAAGGATAGAGAAGAAGAAGGCTCGAGAGAGAGAGAGAGAGAGAGAGAGAGTTAGACAGTTTTCACAGAGTCACACATATACTTAGACTACACAGACCTTGCGGTCGCTGCAATAATAATATTAGAGTTAGGAACAGTAACTAGTAGAAATATAGGACAGCAAAATAAAAATCTCCCGCCTAACCCTCCAGCTAAAAGTCTGTAACGTAAAATGGAAGGAAGTGTAACCTTAAGCCGCTGTCACACGAGCGCTTTTTCCGTCAACTTTCCATGAGCAAATTTGTTCTCGTAATATTTCGAGATTTTTTCGCACTGGTATCGGTAACTAGACTGAAGGTAGATTATGTTAACCGGCCAAATTCTGCTAAATTGTAATTTTTGAAGCTTCCAGACAATAATTGTTTAAACGCGACCGAACAAGTAGGAGGGGCGGCGGAATAGCAGTGTTTGTCAGGAGTTCTTTAAAAAGTTGTATTAAATCAGGTATTAGACTAAATACTGATAACGAAAGTGTTTGGGTTGAGGTTAGCGAAGGTAGTGAGACCATAATTATTGGAGTTATTTATAGACCACCAAATATGAGTAGAAACGAAGGTACAGCTTTATGGCAGGAAGTGAAAATAGCATCAAGGTTTAGCAATGTGTGTATTATGGGGGATTTTAATTTTCCGAATATTGATTGGCAGCATCAAATCGGCGACTCAGATTCAAAGAGTTTATTGAGGCGGTACAGGATAGTTTTTTATTTCAATTCATAGACTCGCCTACTAGAGGTAATAATATCCTCGATTTAGTTCTCAGTAATAATGAACAATGATAAATAATGTAGAGATAGGAGACCAACTAGGAAATAGTGATCATAAATCAATTTATTTTAACATACAATGGACAGGAAAGGCTAAAGAGAATACGACACTTATCCCAGATTTCAGAAAAGCCAATTATGGTGGATTAAGACGAGCCTTAAGAGTCGATCCTATGGTTAAACTATTAATTGGACCCAGGTGCGCTAATGAACATACTCTCTCTCAGATACCTGTCTTAACTCAGGATAATTTGACAGCTACATATAATAATTTTATTTCTTCACTCCACAATGCGCAAAATAAATATATCCCCAAAAGAAAATTTAGATCAACACAGAACCAACCCAAATGGATGAATAATAGACTATTAGACCTTCTAGGAAAAAAGAGAGGAATATATCGAAAAATTAAGAAAGGCGAAATTCACCTACTTGCTTACTATCAGAATCTATCAAGAGAGGTTAAAAAATGTATAAGGACAGACAAAAAAAATTATGAAATCAGGATAGCCAATGACTCAAAAAATAAACCTAAGGCTTTTTACCAGCTATATAAATCTAAAGTTAGAGATAAAATAGGCCCCCTTAAAACTTCGATAGGAGAAATGACAGAAAATGATTTAGAAATGTGCAGTACATTAAATAGTCATTTTCTATCCGTTTTCACTAATGAAAATTTGGCACAGATTCCAGAAGTCCGTAAGGTATATAGCGATAGTATAGAAAATAGGTTAAGTACGGTTACTATAAGTAGAAATTATGTGCTTAAGGAAATTGACAGACTGAAACCTCAGAAATCGCCTGGCCCCGATGAGGTATATGCCAGAGTATTAAAAGAATGCAGAGATGAGTTAAGTTACCCATTAACATTTCTTTTTAACAATTCATTAGAAACAGGTATAGTTCCAGAAGCTTGGAAACTTGCAAACGTAGTTCCGATTTTCAAAAACGGTGATAAATCAATAGCATCCAATTACCGTCCCATTAGTCTCACTTCAATCATAGGAAAGCTACTAGAGTCAATTATTGCTAGGAAAATGAGAAACCACTTAGAAACATTTAACTTAATCAATTCTTCTCAGCATGGATTCACTCAGGGACGTTCTTGCCTTACTAATTTGCTTAGTTTTTTCTCAGAGGTATATGAAGCAGTAGATAATGACAAGGCATACGATATTATATATTTAGATTTCAGTAAAGCTTTCGACAGAGCCCCTCATGAGAGATTGATGAGAAAGGTTGAGGCACATGGAATAGGTGGGGCGTTGTTGGGATGGATTAGGTCATGGCTAATTGGTAGGAAACAGCGAGTCAGCATAAATGTGACCAAGTCAGAGTGGGGAGCAGTCAAACGTGGTGTCCCCCAGGGATCGGTATTAGGTCCCCTGTTGTTTCTTATATACATAAATGACCTAGATTTAGGTATAACTAGTAGGATAAGTAAATTCGCAGACGATACTAAAATGGGGAGATCATTGATTCAGATAGCGATATAGAGTGCCTCCAAAGGGATCTAGATACCTTACATGAATGGTCAGTAAATTGGCAGATGAAGTTTAACATTGACAAATGCAAGGTATTAAAGATAGGGAAGATGCAAACAAATGTTAAATATAAACTAGCTAATTTAGAATTAGAAAATTCAGACTGCGAGAAAGATCTAGGTGTGTTTGTTAGCAATGATTTGAAGCCTAGAAAACAGTGTATAGGCGTTCGTAATAAGGCAAACAGGATTCTCGGGTTCATCTCTAGAGTGTGAGTAACAGAACTGCTGATGTTATCTTAAAACTTTACTTGTCATTAGTGAGACCCCATATGGATTATGCTGTCCAATTTTGGTGTCCTTATTACAGAATGGACATAGATTCATTGGAGAGAGTACAGCGTAGAATGACAAAAATGATCCATAATATTAGAAATCTTCCGTATGAAGAAAGGTTGAAGAAATTAGGTTTACATTCGTTAGAGAGACGCAGAGTTAGAGGGGATATGATAGAGGTGTTCAAGTGGGTTAGTGGGATTAACAAAAGGGACATGACAAATGTACTAAAGCTCAGTGATAGCGAAAGAACTCGTACCAATGGTTTCAAATTAGATAAATTTCGTTTCAGAAAAGATAAAGGCAAATATTGGTTTGGTAACAGAGTTGTAGATGGGTGGAATGGACTACCAAGTGCTATAGTGGGATCTAAAACTGTAGGGAGCTTTAAGATAAAATTGGATAAGCATATGGACGAGAAGGGTTGGGTGTGAAGGGGGATCAGCCGGGTTGGGCCAATCAGCGCTCTGCAGACCCCCATAATCCTGCGTTAATCTCTAACCGTTTTGGTAAGATGATCCTCAGGGTATTAGAGTGTTGAACCTATAATTGGGCTTTGTAATTGATTTGGGGTTGTGTGGGACAGGGATCTGCCTTGCTTAGGCCAATCGGCTTTCTGCAGACTCCCATTTTCTTATGTTCTTATGTTATGTTCTTAATTTACATCCCTACTGATCAAAAGGGAAGATTGCCACTGGAGGGATTTTTTTCTGGACCCCTTTCTCCCTCATGTTTAGCCCCAATGCTTTTAAGATTTGGAGATACGTTAGACGATCTTAAGAACTTTCGCCCAATTTCTGTCAATTTTAAGACCGTTCGTGTAATTTAGGTGTCGATTTTTTCCTGGCGAGCGATAGCGAGCCTGTAATTTAAGAGGAACCGGCCTTCGGCCGGGAAATTTTTCTACCGAAAAATGTACAAATTTATCTTGAAAGGGGGTCTAGGGGGTGTAGTTTTTAGCTTGATAGAGGTCTAGGGAACAACCTAAAAACTTCCCCTTAAATGTATTCATTCATATTAATCCAATCTCCATCAGATGCTCGTCCAGTCTCTTCTTAAGCGTATCAAATGAATTACTGTCGATCACCTCCCTTCGTAAACTAATTCACTGTTCAACCACACTGTATGTGGAGACGTTTTGTGTGACATCTAGGCATGCCTTCTTTCTATTTTTCATTCCAT
>CM064495.1:7903465-7923465 GCA_032716605.1 Paralithodes platypus
ACCATCAAGGATACAAACTTTGATAACTCAAGGCTCCAAATAAAGTGTTTTTGTTTACAAAATATCTGTGTTTGTTCTCTCTCTCTCTCGCTCTTCTCTCGCTCTACTCTCTCTACTCTCTCTCCAGTGACTTATCTCTGGATGCTCTCTCTCTCTCTCTCTCTCTCTCTCTCTCTCTCTCTCTCTCTCTCTCTCTCTCTCTCTCTCTCTCTCTCTCTCTCTCTCTCTCTCTCTCTCTCTCTCTCTCTCTCTCTCTGAAATACAATTGACACATTCAAAAGAAGGCTGAACATCCATTTCGAGACGGTTGGAGTAAAATAGGTGAACAGAAAGAAAGAGGGTGGGTGCCCAACCCTGAAAGGGGTTGAAATTGGGGGAGCTATCCCCCCGCCAAAGGCGGCTTTCTAGGGCCTTTCCTAGCTGATGCTGAGAGGATTGGGTTCTAGTCATGTGGTGATGGGCTGGTCTATCAGAGTGAGAACTAAGCGATCTCTGCCATACCCATAGCTTACTCTGACTGTTCCTTTTACTTATATATTTTCTAGATCTCAAGTGACGGCGTCTCTTCCGTGGATTGACCTCCCAATCTACCAAGATTGGATGCCAAAGCGTCACATTTTTCCTTTGCCCCTCAACTTTCTCTTCATAATTGCTGAGGGGCACAGGGCCCTGGTTTCCCGGGCGTTTCCGCACCCTCCTCAGCACCCGGCCATGGAGTGGCTTCGGTCACCCAGGCTTTATTGTGGTCGGTAGGGCGGGTTCTGTGGGGGCGCTCGGTTATGGCCTTGGCCTTGCTTGGGGCCTTGGGGCTGTTCGGCCAGGCAGCTTGGGGAACAACAACAACAAAGAAAGAAAGAAAGAAAGTATGTTAAGGGTAAGTATCAGTAGTCTAGAATATTTCTCAACTTCCTTCTTTACTATGAAGTTACCAGTAGAAATCTTCTCATTCCGTTACCGACCTTGTTTCCGCAACTAAATTTTAGGCCGATTATGGTCGGAGGGAGTCGTGGGTGGGGAAAGATCCTCTGCTTTGCTGTCTTTACCTTCCACTTTGAAGCAAATTCGGTATTAGATATAAGTCCAGAGTGCTTAGTTGGGACTTCAAGGTCTGTGCATTCTTAGTATGTATGTAACTCTATGTAACTCGCCCTCTCATTCTTACTCATACCCTACTCTCTCTCACTATCACTCACTCTCTCTCACACAATATCTCTCTCTCTCTCTCTCTCTCTCTCTCTCTCTCTCTCTCTCTCTCTCTCTCTCTCTCTCTCTCTCTCTCTCTCTCTCTCTCTCTCTCTTTCCTCTCTCTCTCTCTATCTCTCTCTCTCTCTCTCTCTCTCTCTCTCTCTCTCTCTCTCATTCATAACCTCAAACCCTACCATACCTGCCTCTTCACCCATCAAACTAACCCTTTGATGTCCACCCATGCTATCCAGCCCCTTTGTTATCTCTTGTTATCAGCCCTTCTCTCTCTCTCTCTCTCTCTCTCTCTCTCTCTCTCTCTCTCTCTCTCTCTCTCTCTCTCTCTCTCTCTCTCTCTCTCTCTATCCACACTCTTTCATTCCCTTTCGTCCAATCACTGGAATTTCTCCTATCATCGCATTAACCCCTTCCGTACCGGCGATATCTTTTCCATTTTATTCTAGCTATATATATAGACGATTGTGTGCAGTTTAACAAGGATCTGTGGTTGTAAAAATAGTTAACTGAGAGGGTCGGAGGTCTTTAAATCGCTATAAGTCCTTCCTAAACTGACAAAAAAATCTCTAATAGTTGCCAGAATATAGTGAAAAGAACGTCGCCGGTACAGAAGGGGTTAACCTAATATTTCCTTCCTATTGTCATATCTATCTCCGTTCCCTATCTATTTCCGTTCCCTATCTATCTCCGTTCCCTATCTCATTTAGATATTAACATTCTTAATTACATGGTTTGCTTCCATGTGTTCTTCTTAAGGGTCACCCGTTTTTTTTTTTTCTCTCCTTTTCTCTCTTTCTCTGGCTTGTATTCATTCGGCACCATTCAGCCAACTGTTTTAAGACGTTTATCCCCATCCAGGTGTCAATTTCTTCCTGGGGAGCGATAGCGAGCCAGCATTGTATGGAGAAATCCGGCTTTGCCGGAGAATTTTTTTCTATCGAAAAATTTAATAATTTAGCCTGCTGTCAAAAAAATGTGTTTAAATATGCTGGCTCGTAATAAGCTCGCCAGGAAAAACTCGACACCTGGATGGGGGTAAACGTCTTAAAACAGTAGGCTGAATGTGGCCGAATGGATACAAACCAGAGAAAGAGAGAAAAGGAGAGAACAACAAAAAGCAGGTCACCCCCCCTTAAGAACGTGAGTGAGAGACTGAGGAATGAGGTACACTTGGACACCATTACATAGTCTCTAGCCCACTCGGGAGAATTTGTGGACCTCCTCTGTTTGTCTCTATGCAATTATATCATCTATCCGGATTGATTTTGGGATGGAACTTGCCTTTCAATAAATAGTATATATAGTTTTGTAGTTGATTTATAGAACATTCTATTCATAAATTCGTTTCCATAATTATGAATAGGTGAAGTCCAGGAATTTGTATGAGTGGACTAGAATTTGTATGAGTGGACTAGAATTTGTATGAGTGGACTAGAATTTGTATGAGTGGGCTAGAATTTGTATGAGTGGACTAGAATTTGTATGAGTGGACTAGAATTTGTATGAGTGGACTAGAATTTGTATGAGTGGACTAGAATTTGTATGAGTGGGCTAGAATTTGTATGAGTGGACTAGAATTTGTATGAGGGACTAGAATTTGTATGAGTGGACTAGAATTTGTATGAGTGGACTAGAATTTGTATGAGTGGACTAGAATTTGTATGAGTGGACTAGAATTTGTATGAGTGGACTAGAATTTGTATGAGTGGACTAGAATTTGTATGAGTGGACTAGAGATTATGGCATCCGAGTGTACCAGCATTGAACTAGTGTAGGAGAGATTTACTTAGATACACTGGCCACACAAATTTTACGGTCCCTTCTAGGGGGGCAGAACTTAAGCAAAGTAGAGATAGTAACCCTGCGAGTAAGGAAAAGTGGAAGTAAAGGATAGCAAAGATGAGGTAGGTATAGGTGGGTTTGAGGTTATTAAAGAGAGAGTGAGAGTTAAAGTTAAAGTGAAGAGAAGAGAAGAGAAGAGAAGAGAGAGAGAGAAAGAGAAGAGAAGAGAAGAAGAGGGAGAGAAGAGGATAGAAAGAGAATATTCGCGGAACACATTGAAATCTATGAATAAATAATGTCCAGCGCCTTTGTCGATGCTTCAAGCTGTCAGGTTCTATTCAAGATGAAATGCGGGAATGGTTAAGCTGGTATCACACGAGAGCTTTTATACTCAACATTCGATGATCAAAATTTTTCTGGCAACATTTTATGGGATATTTTGCACTGGTATCGGACACTAGATTAATGATAGGTGAATTTAGGTGACCCAAATATTATAAATGTTGGTCTTATAAGCTGCCAGACCAGTGTTGAGGATAGATGTTGAGGGAAAAAGCGCTCGTGTGATACCGGCTTTAGACAGGGCACGCATTACTCTTGGCTTATTATGCAATTACCCATCAAAGTTCGCATCAAAAAATATAGTTAAGATATAATAAACTACATAATACAATATAATCGTGTTATAATATTATCTATTGTAGATAATAAATTTGTACATTTTTCGGTAGAAAAATGTTCTGGTCGAAGGTCGGATCCTTCTGAAATTACAGCCAGGAAAAAATCGACATCTGAATTATACGAATGATCTTAATATTGACAAAGAAATGGGGCGAAATGTCTCAAAATCGTCAAACTAACTGAACGAACGTCTTAAAATATCAAAACTAATATGCTAAACATGAGGGAGAAGGGAGTCCAGAAAAAGCGAGTACCTCCCCCGTAAGTTATATACCTGTACATAACAATTCTTTAGATTTTGAACACCAAATATAACATTTCTATCTATTCTATTTTATATGCTCAGGCCCAATCCCCACTTTTCCTATTTTTGTTTCCTCTATTTTGTTATTTTTGTTCTTGTTTTGTTTTGTTTTGTTTTTTCTTGCGGGCGGCCGACTCTAAGACAGAACAAGAACAGGAAAACACAAAACACATGACAAAACAGCGAACAAACACAGACAAAACACAAAATCCACACACATCTAGGTCACCCAGGAGAATACCCAGAGACCAGGGTCACCAAGGTCGCTCCAGCACTCCCCCGGCCCCCGACCACCCGGAGAGGCTTCGATCTCGGCAGGCAGACATGTAGCGGAGCCAAAGCCACAAGCCCGCCCACCACACTTCCAGGCGCACCCTTCATATTAATCGTCTCCCCGGGCCAGGCGCCTGATGGACTATTATCTAGTCTATATATAACAGTAGTTAATACAAAAAGAGGAACCGTAACTATCGACTTGTATTAGAACTAAAACAAACACAAAACAATTAAAACAACATCCTGATCATTACGTTTATAATAGCCACCACCACCAACGACAACAACAGCAAAAACAACAAGAAAAGAGCAACAAAAACGATAAAAACATACAGCAACAACAAAAACAACAAAAAACAAATAATAACTTACAACAACGACAAAAACAACAAAAACAAATAACTTACAACAACAACGACAAAAACAACAAAAACAAATAATAACTTACAACAAAAACAACGACAAAAACAAAAAAAAACAAATAATAACTTACAACAAAAATAACAAAAAACAAATAATAACTTACAACAAAAACAACGACAAAAACAACAAAAAACAAATAATAATTTACAACAACGACGACAAAAACAACAACACAAATAATAACTTACAACAAAAACAACGACAAAAACAACAAAAAACAAATAATAACTTACAACGACAAAAAATAAAATAAATAATAATAACTTACAACAACGACAAAAGCAAACAAAAGAACTACAAAAAACATACTACTACAACAACAATGACAATAACAGCAACAACAACAACAACTACAACAACAACAACATCAAGTACAGGAACTAGCTTCAAGTACCACATCATCATCATCATCAACATCATCATCACTTGAATTGAAATACTAATTGAAATACTAATTGAAATACTAATTGAAATACTAATTGAAATACTAATTGAAATACTAATTGAAATACTAATTGTACAACATTATAACGCTCAGTTTTCATAACAACCTGTCGCTGTAGGGCGACATCAATGACACTTAAATGTCAAGCTTGCGGCAAAACGTCTTGAGATAGTAAAACAAATAATTGTGCAAACGACTTAAAATGTCAAAACTAATGGGACTAAACATGAGAGAGAAAGGGGCCCAGAAACCCCCCCCCCCCCCCTTGCCGTCCACCCACCTTCCACATGGTGTTTACGGTATTAATGTTTTCTCTCCTCTCTCTCACCCCTTGCTCTCACATACTGGCTCCCCTTCCCCCCTCTTCCTCCCTTCTCCCCTCTTCACCCCTTCCTCCCCTTCTTCCCTTCCCCCCTCTTCACCCCCCTCCACCCCCCTCCCCTTCCCCCTGTTCTGTCACACACAACAACGGTCCTTTTATCTGTCTGTCTCTGTCTCCTTCCTCCTCCCACACCAGACGGGAGATTACACACACACACACACACACACACACACACACACACACACACACACACACACACACACACACACACACACACACACACACACACACACACACACCAAACAGAGAGAGAGAGGGGGGCGGGGGGTGAGACAAACAGACAGGCACAGGGAGAGAGAGATAAAAGGATCGACTGGAAGAGACTGTCTATACACAACAATACAATATACCATAGATAGATAGATAGATAGATAGATAGATAAGGGGATTGGGGAGTCAGAGGATTACTTTACATAATTATAGTTTGGGCTCGTTCCATTCTACATCAGGGTCTTAAGGGGGTAGTACTCGCTTTTTATGGACCCCCTTCTCCCTCATGTTTGGCATATTAGTTTTGAGGTTTTAAGATTTTCGTGCCGTTAGTTTGTCGATTTTAAGACTTTTCGCCCCATGTCTTCGTCAATGTTATGACCTTTCGTGCCATGTAGGTGTCAATTTTTTCCTGGCGAGCGATAGCGAGCCTTCGGCCGGGATATTTTACTACCGAAAATGTGCAAATTTATCTTGAAAGGGGGTCTAGGGAGTGCTATTTATCTTGAAAGGGGCTCTAGGTGGTGCTATTTATCTTGAAAGGGGGTCTAGGTGGCGCTATTTATCTTGAAAGGGGGTCTAGGGGGTGCTATTTATCTTGAAAGGGGCTCGAGGTGGTGTATCTTGAAAGGGGGTCTAGGTGGCGCTATTTATCTTGAAAGGGGGTCTAGGGGGTGCTATTTATCTTGAAAGGGGCTCTAGGTGGTGCTATTTATCTTGAAAGGGGGTCTAGGTGGCGCTATTTATCTTGAAAGGGGGTCTAGGGGGTGCTATTTATCTTGAAAGGGGGTCTAGGTGGTGCTATTTATCTTGAAAGGGGTTCTAGGTGGCGCTATTATCTTTGAAAGGGGGTCTAGGGAGTGCTATTTATCTTGAAAGGGGCTCTAGGTGGTGCTATTTATCTTGAAAGGGGGTCTAGGTGGCGCTATTTATCTTGAAAGGGGGTGTAGGTGGCGCTATTTATCTTGAAAGGGGGTCTAGGTGGTGCTATTTATCTTGAAAGGGGGTCGGGGGTGCTTCTAGGGGGTGTTACGTATCTTGAAAGGGGGTCTAGGTGGTGCTATTATCTGGAAAGAGGGTCTAGGGGGTGCTATTTATCTGGAAAGGGGGTCTAGGGGGTGCTATTTATCTGGAAAGGGGGTTTAGGGGGTGCTATTTATCTGGAAAGGGGGTTTAGGGGGTGCTATTTATCTGGAAAGTCTAGGGGGTGCTGGTTATCTTGAAAGGGGGTCTAGGGGGTGCTATTTATCTTGAAAGGGGGTCTAGGGGGTGCTATTTATCTTGAAAGGGGTCTAGGGGGTGCTATTTATCTTGAAAGGGGGTCTAGGGGGTGCTATTATCTTGAAAGGGGGTCTAGGGGGTGCTTATTTATCTTGAAAGGGGGTCTAGGGGGTTCTATTTATCTTGAAAGGGGGTTCTTGGTGGTGCTATTTATCATGAAAGGGGGGGTGGGGGGTTTTTTTTATCTTGAAAGGGTGGCTGGGGGGTGCTATTTATCTTGAAAGGGGGTCTAGGGGGTGCTATTTATCTTGAAAGGGGGTCTAGGGGGTGCTATTTATCTTGAAAGGGGGTCTAGGGGGTGCTATTTATCTTGAAAGGGGGTTTTGGGGGGTGCTATTTATCTTGAAAGGGGGTCTAGGGGGTGCTATTTATCTTGAAAGGGGGTCTAGGGGGTGCTATTTATCTTGAAAGGGGGTCTAGGGGGTGCTATTATCTTGAAAGGGGGTCTAGGGGGTGCTATTTATCTTGAAAGGGGTCTAGGGGGTGCTATTTATCTTGAAAGGGGGTCTAGGGGGTGCTATTTATCTTGAAAGGGGGTCTAGGGGGTGCTATTATCTTGAAAGGGGGTCTAGGGTGTGCTATTTATCTTGTAAGGGGTTCTAGGGGGTGCTATTTATCTTGAAAGGGGGTCTAGGGGGTGCTATTTATCTTGAAAAGGGCTAGGGGGTGCTATTTATCTTGAAAGGGGTCTAGGGGGTGCTATTTATCTTGAAAGGGGTCTAGGGGGTGCTTTTTATCTGGAACGGGGTTCTGGGGGGGGCTATTTATCTTGAAAGGGGTGCTAGGGGGTGCTATTTATCTTGAAAGGGGGTCTAGGGTTGCTATTTATCTTGAAAGGGGTCTAGGGGGTGCTATTTATCTTGAAAGGGGGTCTAGGGGGTGCTATTTATCTTGAAAGGGTGTCAAGGGGGTGCTATTTATCTTGAAAGGGCGTCAAGGGGGTGCTATTTATCTTGAAAGGGCGTCAAGGGGGTGCTATTTATCTTGAAAGGGTGTCAAGGGGGTGCTATTTATCTTGAAAGGGGGTCTAGGGGGTGCTATTTATCTTGAAAGGGGGTCTAGGGGGTGCTATTTATCTTGAAAGGGGGTCTAGGGGGTGCTATTTATCTTGAAAGGGGGTCTAGGGGGTGCTATTTATCTTGAAAGGGGTCTAGGGGGTGCTATTTATCTTGAAAGGGGGTCTAGGGGGTGCTATTTATCTTGAAAGGGGGTCTAGGGGGTGCTATTTATCTTGAAAGGGGGTCTAGGGGGTGCTATTTATCTTGAAAGGGGGTCTAGGGGGTGCTATTATCTTGAAAGGGGGTCTAGGGGGTGCTATTTATCTTGAAAGGGGGTCTAGGGGGTGCTATTTATCTTGAAAGGGGGACTAGGGGGTGCTATTTATCTTGAAAGGGGGGGTAGGGGGTGCTATTTATCTTGAAAGGGGCTAGGGGTGCTATTTATCTTCAAAGGGGTTTAGGGGGTGCTATTTATCTTGAAAGGGGGTCTAGGGGGTGCTATTTATCTTGATAGGGGGTCTAGGGGGTGCTATTTTAAGCTTGATGGAGGTCTAGCCAGGACATTCAAAAATAGATAAATTAATAAATACATAATGCATAAAGCCGGTGTCACACGAGCAAATTTGTTCTGGCAATATTTGATGAGAAATATTTTCCGTCAGGCTCTTTGGCATGGGATCGAAGTTCGAAGGGGAGTGGAGAGAGGAAGAGAGATAGAAAAGAGGGAGAGAGGAGGAGAGAGAGAGAGAGAGAGAGAGAGAGAGAGAGAGAGAGAGAGAGAGAGAGAGAGAGAGAGAGAGAGAGAGAGAGAGAGAGAGAGAGGGTAGATTATGTTAGGTAGTGTAATTCTTAGGGAACTTAAATTTTGAAGCTGTCAAACTTCAATTGCCCGTAAACATTGACTCTGAAGAACCGCTCGTGTGACACCGCCTTTAGGTTTGCTGTAAATAATGTCTGGAATTTAGAGTGTTCAGGATGTTGTTAGAAAGGTATTGTGAGTAAGGCTGTGAGTAAGGTTGTGAGTAAGGCTGTGAGTAAGGCTGTGAGTAAGGCTGTGAGTAAGGTTGTGAGTAAGGTTGTAAGTAAGGCTGTGAGTAAGGTTGTGAGTAAGGCTGTGAGTAAGGTTGTGAGTAAGGCTGTGAGTAAGGTTGTGAGTAAAGCCGATATCACACAAGCGCTTTTTCCCTCAACATTTATCCTCGACAGTGGTCCGACAGCTTTATGAGGTCAACATACATAATATTTCTGTCACCTAATTTTATCAACCATCAGTCTAGTTCCCGATACCGGTGCAAAATAGTTCAGTAATGTTGCCAGAAAAATGTTGATCATCGAATGTTGACTATAAAAGCTCTCGTGTGATACCAGCTTAAGGGGAGATTTCCACTTGTGGGATTTTTTTTTCTTGACTCCTTTCTCCCTCATGTTTAGCCCCGTTGTTTTTTTTATAATTTTAAGACGTTTGCCCCATTATTTTGACGATTTTAAGAACTTTCAACCCATTTCTGTCAATTTTAAGATCTTTCGTGCCATTTAGGTGTCGATTTTATCCTGGCGAGCGATAGCGAGCCTGTAATTTAAGAGGAACCGGCTTTCAGCCGGGACATTTTTCTACCGAAAAATGTACAAATTTATCTTGAAAGGGGCTCAAGGGGGTGTAATCTTAAGCTTGAAGGATATCTAGGGACCAAACTAAATATCTCTCCTTAACCCTTTCACGCTTTTATGACGCAGAGGTTGCCAGATTAGCAATAATAATTAGAGTTCTCTCACACTTATAATTACCTCTCCAAAGTTAGTTTTCTGCCCACAGCTTGCTCAAAGACAACTGCAGAGGTTGAAGTAACTAAACTAAAGGTTTATAAATACCCCTGATTGTAACAAAGGCTTTAAAGTATCCCCAATAGGCTCAAAATCGCGTCATATGCGTGAAAGGGTTAAGTTGGTGGTCTTTCCTTTTCTTCTTGCTTGTTGTGAAGTGCCACAGTTTGGTGAAGGAAAACTTGTCTTTTTCCTGTGATTATTTATATTTGTCTTAACCCTTACAGTACCGGCGATGTCTTTTGGTTTATATGCCAGCTGCATTTAGACGATATTATGAAGCTTGAGAAGGAGATATATGGTAGCTGAAAGGATTACTTGATATAGTCTGCAATCTTTTAACGGGTAGACATCCCTCCTAAGCTGAATAAAACTGTTTAATAGTTGCCAGAATATAATGAAAAGGACGTCACCGGTACGGTCGCGCTAATATTTGTTCTTAATATTTGTATTTTATGTGTATTTTATGTGTAATGACGCTTTGTATGTATGTTTTACTCACTGTATATTTTCAACTCTATGGTTGCAATTGTAAAAATGATATTAAATAAACCTATTATTATTATTATTATTATTATAAGTCATGGTTCAGCTGTCATTATGTTTGGCTTGCTCTGTGCTGTATTAATGTCTGTCAGATGTTGAATAGGGTGGGTAAGTGTAGGAACCTGTTTGTATGTCTCACTCAAAAAGCAGAAATCATGTGTAAATATTGCTGATACCAATTATTGATCAAAACATAATTGGTGCCGTGCGATGACTTATTAGCGCGACTGTACAGAAGGGGTGACTCACGTATTTATTACCGTTACTGACGTATTTCCGTTTTCTCTTTACCAGGTATGTAAACGGCTTCGTAGTTACCGGTGGCAGGGATGGAGTTCTGTGAGTAATTCTATTCATATTAAGGGCAGGCAGACCGTTTATCTGGACCCCCTTCTCCCTAATGTTTAGCCCCACTAGTTTTGGGATTTTAAGACGTTGGTTCCATTAGGTTGGGGATTTTATGACCTTTCGCCCCATTTCGTTGTCAATTTTAAGAACTTTCGTGCCATTTAGGTGTCGATTTTTCCTGGCGAGCGATAGCGAGCCTGCAATTTTAAGAGGAATCGGCCTTCGGCCGGGACATGTTTCTACCGAAAAATTTACAAATTTATCTTGAAGGGGGGTTTAGGGAGTGTTTTTCTAAGCTTGATGGAGGTCTAGTGAGGAAACTAAACAAAAATATATGAATAAATTAATTAATAGACCAAACAAACGGCTAGTCTCCCCTTAACCCTACGAAGATTATGACGCATTTTGACAGTATATTCTGGCTATCATTAGACGCATTTAAAGTGTATTCTGGCTATATCATTAGACGCATTTAAAGTTTATTCTGGCTATATCATTAGACGCATTTAAAGTTTATTCTGGCTATATCATTAGACGCATTTAAAGTTTATTCTGGCTATCATTAGATGCATTTAAAGTTTATTCTGGCTATATCATTAGACGCATTTAAAGTTTATTCTGGCTATATCATTAGACGCATTTAAAGTTTATTCTGGCTATCATTAGACGCATTTAAAGTTTATTCTGGCTATATAATTAGACGCATTTAAAGTTTATTCTGGCTATATCATTAGACGCATTTAAAGTTTATTCTGGCTATCATTAGACGCATTTAAAGTTTATTCTGGCTATCATTAGACGCATTTAAAGTTTATTCTGGCTATCATTAGACGCATTTAAAGTTTATTCTGGCTATCATTAGACGCATTTAAAGTTTATTCTGGCTATATCATTAGACACATTTAAAGTTTATTCTGGCTATCATTAGACGCATTTAAAGTTTATTCTGGCTATATCATTAGACGCATTTAAAGTTTATTCTGGCTATATCATTAGACGCATTTAAAGTTTATTCTGGCTATCATTAGACGCATTTAAAGTTTATTCTGGCTATCATTAGACGCATTTAAAGTTTATTCTGGCTATCATTAGACGCATTTAAAGTTTATTCTGGCTATATCATTAGACGCATTTAAAGTTTATTCTGGCTATATCATTAGATGCATTTAAAGTTTATTCTGGCTATCATTAGATGCATTTAAAGTTTATTCTGGCTATATCATTAGACGCATTTAAAGTTTATTCTGGCTATATCATTAGACGCATTTACAGTGTATTCTGGCTATCATTAGACGCATTTAAAGTTTATTCTGGCTATCATTAGACGCATTTTATACAGCTTAGGAAGGATCTATGGGGGTTAAAAGGGTAAAGCCTATCGCAATTAACCCCCTGAGCTCCACATACCCTTCCTAATCTATATAAAATCGTCTAACAATAGCCAGAAAACGGAAAGGAAATGCGAAATCGGATCTTGAAAGGGTTAACTATTGTGTTGTCCTCATACCGTTAAGGGGGGTCACTGGATTTTTTTTTATCTTTCTCTCCTTTTCTCTCTTTCCCTGGCTTGTATCCATTCGGCCCCATTCAGCCAACTGTTTTAAAAGACGTTTATCCCCATCCAGGTGTCGATTTCTTCCTGGCGAGCGATAGCGAGCCAGCATTGTATGGAGAAATCCTGCTTCGCCGGAGAAATTTTTCTATCGAAAAATGTACAAATTTAGCTTGCTGTCAAAACAAATATATATATATGCTGGCTCGCTATAGCTCGCCAGGAAAATATTGTCACCTGGATGGGGGTAAACGTCTTAAAACAGTAGGCTGAATGGGGCCGAATGGATACAAGCCAAAGAGAAAGGGAGATCAAGATAAAAAAAATGCGAGGTGGGCTCCCTTAACTGTCTTGATAGCGTAATGGTTAGTACGCGGAATTTCGGTGTGAGTATCCTCGGTTCGAATCCTTGGAGTATCACATTAGTTTCATTGACTTATTTAATTAAGTTTATTTGTAAGTAATTGGTGGGTTGGTGATAATATGAAGCTTATCGGAGGAGAAACCTGTGTTGGTGGTGTAATGGTTTAGATGCTTACTGTATGTACGTTCTGGGTGTGGTGTCCAGAGTTCGAATCCCGGGAGGACCATATGTTTTCATTAGTGTATTCAAGTGCATTGGGGTTTGTAATTGATGATTAATGATAAGAACGGGGTGTGACTTGATTATTTTATATATTTATTTATATATATTTTTTCCGCTTCTCGCTCAAGTTTAGTTCTATTAGTTTTAAGATGTTAAGACGTTCGCCCCAGTAGTTTGGCTGTTATAAGATCTTTCGCCCTATTTTTTTAGTCAACTGTAAAACCTTTCGTGCCATTTAGATGTCGATTTTTCCATGACGAGCGATAGCGAGTCTGCAATATAAGCGGGACCGGGACATTTTTATACTGAAAAATGCCCAAATTTATTTCGAAGGGGGGTCTTGGAGGTTATTTCTAATGCTCTAGGGAGGGAAAAAGTAGTAAATAGATAAAACAAATACAAACTTCTCCCCTTAAGTAAAATCTGAAATACCTAAATCTAAGAGCAAATTAATACTGTGTAATTCCATTGAAACAAAATAAAAATATTAAAGAACATGTGATAAATATGAGGAGAGGTAACTGAAGCGAAAGGGGTGGAGTATAGATAGAAGAGAGAGAGAGAGAGAGAGAGAGAGAGAGAGAGAGAGAGAGAGAGAGAAAGAGAGAGAGAGAGAGAGAGAGAGAGAGAGAGAGAGAGAGAGAGAGAGAGAGAGAGAGAGAGAGAGTAGGGAGGGAGGGAGGGTGTGAGTCCATATTTACCGTTCAAGATGCTAGAGATAAAGTTGAAAGTTACGGTGGTAGACAGTCACAAACATAAATAGGTGTGGTGTGAATGATTAAAGGTATATACAGTATACTGTATATATATATATATTAGACTGTTATCCCACCTATCCTCACTATGTATGTTTGTGTGTGTGTGTGTGTGTGTGTGTGTGTGTGTGTGTGTGTGTGTGTGTGTGTGTGTGTGTGTGTGTGTGTGTGTGTGTGTGTGTGTGTGTGTGTGTGTGTGTGTGTGTGTGTGTGTGTGTGTGTGAAAGAGAGCGCGAGAGAGAGAGAGATAGATAGGGAGAGTGAGAGTGAGATGTACATAGATTTACATAGGTTTACATATATACACTGGCCACACAGATCTTACGATCTCTGCGAGGTGGCCAGGACTTAATCGTAGTAGAGATAGCAACCCTAAGAGAAAGAGGTAGACAAGGATAGCAAAGGTGACGGCTCTCTCCCCACCCTCCGGCAGAGAGAGAGAGAGCGAGCGAGATACTGAGAGAGAGAAAGGGGGAGGGAGAGAGAGAGGAAGGGGGGAGTCCATTTATACCGTTCAAGATGTATGAGTTAAAGTTGAAAGTTACGGTGTCAGAATATCACAAGCATAAACAGGTGTGTGAGATATTAGAAGTATAAATATATTCCTCCGTAGCCCCACCTGCCCTCACTATGTCTGAGAGAGAGAGAGAGAGAGAGAGAGAGAGAGAGAGAGAGAGAGAGAGAGAGAGAGAGAGAGAGAGAGAGAGAGAGAGAGAGAGAGATTTGCATGCACTGGCCACACAGAGCTTAGATTTAAACGAGGTGGTCAGGACTTAATTCTAGTAGAGAGGGCATATCCGATAGAAAAGGAAAGGATAGAAAAGAAGGAGAGAGAGAGAGAGAGAGAGAGAGAGAGATATCATGAGTCATGACACACAACAAATATTGAGTCAAATGTTCAGTAAAGCATAATTTGATACAGCTTGGGAGCGATCGTGCATTCAATAAACAAATTACATAATACCAACCTACATGGTACAGTCGCGCTAATAAGTCATGTATCTGCATTCATTACGTTTGGCTTGCTCTGTGCTGTATTAACCCTCTCACGTTCTTGACGCAATGTTGAGCCTATTAGGGATACTTTAAAGCCTTTGTTACCATCAGGGGTATTTAGAAACCTTTAGTTTAGTTACTTCAACCTCTGCAGTTGTCTTTGAGTTAGCTGTGGGCAGAAAACTAATTTTGGAGAGGTAATTATAAGAGTGAGAGAACTCTATTTAGTATTGCTAATCTGGCAACCTCTGCGTCATATAGTCGTGAGAGGGTTAATGTCGGTCAGATGTTGAATAGGGTGGGTAAGTGTAGGAACATGTTTGTATATTTCACCTGATATGAAGAAATCAAGCTTAGATATTGCTGATACCAATAATTGATCAAAACATACCTGGTGCCGACACATCACTTATTAGGGCGACTGTACACTAGCATGCCATAGTGTCCACACTACAACTGCCGCTGACGGAGTTCAACACAGGAAGAAATAGGCAGAGTTACATTAGAGTTACATTATTTAATTTACACAGACCACACAGACCGATCAATCCCAGCGACTTGATCCGGTTTCAATAACATTTTTGTCTCGAATGGCCCTTGATTTTGGCCCTGTCACTCTTTTAACTCTGGGGGAGGCACTCGCTAGAGCCAGTTCTGCCTTTTGTCTCCCTCACTCACATAGAAAAAAAAACTACTGTAAAACATACCATACCATACACCGTAGAATGGAAGAGAAAGGAAATAATCAAACGGCTCCTTCCCAACCCTCCACTCCCTCCGGCAATGGGTTGTGTTTGCTCGACTGGAAATGCATGACGGAATTGTTATATAAAAGACAGACCAAAGGCAGACATGGCAGCATCAGAGTGAGAAAAGTAAAAGAGGAAAGAGCAAATCTACACACTCGGGTAACCGGAGGAGCTGGTAACAATTGAAAGACGTTCCTCCGGCCCAATCCGATCTTATTCTTTTTACCCTGTGCCAATGCTCCTCTCACACTGCTTCCTCCTTCTTATCCTTATTTATTTTATCTTTTACTTCCTCTTTCGCTTCCCCGTTCTTCTCCTTATTTGCTTTCTCTTTTACCTCCTCCTTCGTCTCTCCGTTCTTCTCCTTATTTGCTTTCTCTTTTACCTCCTCCTTCGTCTCTCCGTTCTTCTCCTTATTTGCTTTCTCTTTTACCTCCTCCTTCGTCTCTCCGTTCTTCTCCTTGTTTGTTTTCTCTTTTACCTACTCTTTCTTCTCCCCGTTCTTCTCCTTATTTGTTTTCTCTCTACCTCCTCTTTCGTCTCCCCGTTCTTCTCCTTATTTGTTTTCTCTCTACCTCCTCTTTCTTCTCCCCGTTCTTCTCCTTATTTGTTTTCTCTCTACCTCCTCTTTCGTCTCTCCGTTCTTCTCCTTATTTGTTTTCTCTCTACCTCCTCTTTCGTCTCCCCGTTCTTCTCCTTATTTGTTTTCTCTCTACCTCCTCTTTCGTCTCCCCGTTCTTCGCCTTATTTGTTTTCTCTCTACCTCCTCTTTCGCCTCCCCGTTCTTCTCCTTATTTGCTCTCTCTTATACCTCCTCCTTCGTCTCCTCATTCGTTCACTTTTCCGCCTGCTCTTTCACCTCCTACTTCACCTCGTATTCTTTATTCAGTTATTATCTTTCTTTTCTCTAGTTGGATCATTTGGTTTGCCAGGGCCAATTAGGTCCCCCCTTCGTGACCCCTGACTCACTCTCACTTTCTCTTTCACCTCTCTCTCTCTCTCTTTCTCTTTCTCTTTCTCTCTCTCTCTCACTCTCTCTCTCTCTCTCACTCTTTCAGTCTCTCTCTCTCTCTCTTTCTCTTTCTCTTTCTCTCTCTCTCTCTCTCTCTCTCTCTCTCTCTCTCTCTCTCTCTCTCTCTCTCTCTCTCTCTCTCTCACACACACACACACACACGTTTTACTGTGTTTGACGCCTGATAGCACATTCAATTCGGTGTTCTTGTGTCTTGAGGTTTTTCCCCCACCTTATCACTGCCATTGAAGTTCCAACAGCCCGCCTCAATGTGCCATCTCTTGCCTACTATCACTTCCTTGGTGTGGTTGTGCACGTAAGATATTTATAGGGATTTTGATTGCACTGCACTTTTGTTATTTTAAGTAAATTAGCTTATGTTATTTAAGAATTTTTGATCTGCTTGGACATTGTCAATTATTATCAGTGTTACTATTATGTTTGTTGTGTTATCAAACCTTCACTAGTGTGCATAAAAGCCGATTTTTACTCATTTCGCGAATACATACATACGCTTATACATACACACATTATACATTCATGCCATACACCTTAACTTTCTCGCCACATCCCTCTTAGTTTGTTTTTGTTATATACCGGTACTATATACAGTATATATATATATATATATATATATATATATATATATATATATATATATATATATATATATATATATATAGGTTCATCCTAAATTACAAGCTCGGTATCGCTCACCAGGAAAACATCGATACCTAAATGGCGCAAAAGGTCATATAATCGCCAAAATAGAGTAGCGAATGTCTTAAAATCTCAACACTAATGAGGCCAAGCATAAGAGAGAGAAAAGGGTTAGGTACGTTATGTAGTGATAATGATGAAAGGAGACTTGGTGCAGTATTGTTCTTCTTCTGTTCATAAATAACATCAAAGCAAATTCTTCTGTTTATAAATAACATCAAAGCAACTTCTGTTTATAAATAACATCAAATCAACTTCTGTTTATAAATAACATCAACTCAACTTCTTCTGTTTATAAATAACATCAAATCAACTTCTTCTGTTTATAAATAACATCAAATCAACTTCTGTTTATAAATAACATCAAATTAACTTCTGTTTATAAATAACATCAAAGCAACTTCTTCTGTTTATAAATAACATCAAATCAACTTCATCTGTTTATAAATAACATCAAAGCAACTTCTTCTGTTTATAAATAACATCAAAGCAACTTCTTCTGTTTATAAATAACATCAAAGCAACTTCTTCTGTTTATAAATAACATCAGAGCAACTTCTTCTGTTTATAAATAACATCAAATCAACTTCTTCTGTTTATAAATAACATCAAATCAACTTCTTCTGTTTATAAATAACATCAAATCAACTTCTTCTGTTTATAAATAACATCAAATCAACTTCTTCTGTTTATAAATAACATCAAATCAACTTCTTCTGTTTATAAATAACATCAAAGCAACTTCTGTTTATAAATAACATCAAAGCAACTTCTTCTGTTTATAAATAACATCAAAGCAACTTCTTCTGTTTATAAATAACATCAAATCAACTTCTTCTGTTTATAAATAACATCAAAGCAACTTCTTCTGTTTATAAATAACATCAAAGCAACTTCTTCTGTTTATAAATAACATCAGAGCAACTTCTTCTGTTTATAAATAACATCAAATCAACTTCTTCTGTTTATAAATAACATCAAATCAACTTCTTCTGTTTATAAATAACATCAAATCAACTTCTTCTGTTTATAAATAACATCAAATCAACTTCTTCTGTTTATAAATAACATCAAATCAACTTCTTCTGTTTATAAATAACATCAAAGCAACTTATGTTTATAAATAACATCAAATCAACTTCTTCTGTTTATAAATAACATCAGAGCAACTTCTTCTGTTTATAAATAACATCAAATCAACTTCTTCTGTTTATAAATAACATCAAATCAACTTCCATAGGAGGACGTATATATATTCTCCTTATAGTATAGTATATATAGTAGGCTATATTAAGGGGAGATATCCACTTGAGGGACGTTTTTCTTGACCACTTTCTCCCTCATGTTTAGCCCCGTTGCTTTTAAGATTTTAAGACATTCGCCCCATTAGTTTGGCGATTTTAAGAATTTACGCCCCATTTTGTCAATTTTAAGATCTTTCGTGCCATGTAGGTGTTGATTTTATCCTGGCGAGCGATAGCGAGCCTGTAATTTAAGAGTAATCGGCCTTCGGCCGGGACATTTTTCTACTGAAACATGTACAAATTCATCTTGCAAGGGGGTCTGGGGGGTGACATTTTAAGCTTGATGGAGGTCTAGGGAACAAACTAAAAACCTCTCCTTAACCCTTTCAAGCTCCAATACGAGTTTCTGTTCTATTTCTGGCTACAAGTAGACGATTTTATTCAGATTAGTAACGGTATATGGAAGTCAACGGGTTGATTGAGATAGTATTTACCGTACCCTTTTACTACCCACAAAATCTACCTAAGCTTCATAAAATCGTCTAATGATAGCCCAATATATACTGCTACAACGCGTCAGAGCTTCAAAGGGTTAAGGGACGATGGTTCACTTTTTGGCCGATTTTGGCACGTATTCATTATTTTTCTAGTTTCCTCCCTAGACCTCCATCGAATTTAAATAAAACATCCATTAGATCCCCCTTCTAGATTAATTTGTATATTTTTCGGTAGAACCATGTCCCGGCCGAAGGCCGGTTCTTCCAACATTACAGGCTCACTATCGTTCGCCAGGGAAAAAACATCGACACCTAAATAACACTAAAGGTCTAAATATTGACGAAAAATGGGGCGAAAGGTCTTAAAATCGAGTAACTAATGGGGCAAACATCTTAACATCTGAAAACTAATCGGGCTAAACATGAGGGAGAAAGTGGTCCCGAAAACCGGCCCAAATGTCTCCTTAATATATATTCCCCCACATACCAAGACCATTCGTCATGCACACAGATGAAGCCGGTGTCAAACAAGCGCTTTTTCCGACAATGTTTTCTGGCAATTGTGGTATAGCATCTTCTTAAGTAAAGGTATACAGTACATTAGTTCACTCTCTTTAAGGGGGGTGACCTGCTTTTTGTTATTTCTGTCCTTTTCTCTCTTTCTCTGGCTTGTATCCATTCGGCCCCATTCAGCCAACTATTTTAAGACGTTTATCCCCATCTAGGTGTCGATTTCTTCCTGGCGAGCGATAGGGACCCAGCATTATATGAAGAAATCCGGCTTCGCCGGAGACATTTTTTCTATCGAAAAATGTACAAATTTAGCCTGCTGTCAAACAAAAATAAAAAATATGCTGGCTCGCTACCGCTCACCAGTAAAAAAATGACTCCTGGATGGGGATAAACGTCTTAAAACAGTAGGCTGAATGGGGCCAAATGGATACAAGCCAGAGAAAGATAGAAAAGGACAGAACAAAAACAGGTCACCCCCCTTAAGTAACATACATTCACTCTAGTTCTCGATTCCAATGCCAAAATACCAACAATTAGTATGACAAAAAAAAATGCTCATCGAAAATTGACGGGAAACACACACACACACACACACACACACACACACACACACACACACACACACACACACACACACACACACACACATACATACACACACACACTGCTACACATTATG
>CM064495.1:7925965-7935965 GCA_032716605.1 Paralithodes platypus
AATTTTTCTATCGAAAAATTTACAAATTTAGCTTGCTGTCAAAACAAAAATATATATATGCTGGCTCGCTACCGCTCGCCAGGAAACTATTGACACCTGGATGGGGGTAAACGTCTTCAAACAGTAGGCTGAATGGGGCCGAATGGATACAAGCCAAAGAGAGAGGGAGAGAAAGAGAAAAAAAGTGAGGTGGGCTCCCTTAAAGTGTTGACAAAGTTTCATGTTAGAAAATTACCGCTTTTAATCCCCTTATTATAATATCGCCATTTTGTTTTTATTAGATGATTGGTCTTAACTTATGAAAGACAATAGACCTTCCACCGATCCTTCCTAAGCTGCACAGAAGGGTCTAATGGTAGCCGGAATACAGGAAAGCAAGATGTCATCATACTGAAAGGGTTAAGGGGGGATGGTTCACTTTTTGGGCGATCTTTGCATGTATTCATTATTTTTTTAGTTTCCTCCCTAGACCTCCATCAAAAAAAAAAAAAAAAAAAATCCATTAGATCCCCCTTCTAGATCAATGTGTACATTTTTCGGTAGAACATTTTTCCGGCAGAAGGTCGGTTCTTCCAACATTACAGGCTCACTATCGTTCGCCAGGGAAACAATTGACACCTAAATAGCACGAAAGGTCTAAATATTGACGAAGAAATGGGGCGAAAGGTCTTAAAATTGACTAACTAATGGGGCAAACATCTTAACATCTGAAAACTAATGGGCTAAACATGAGGGAGAAAGCGGTCCAGAAAACCGGCCCATCCCCCCTTTAAAGTGGATTGCGAGTGGATGGCAGTGTGGTGATGAAGAGTGCAGAGGTGGAAAGTGCAAAGGTGGAGGAGGAGGGAGGAGGATATCGAAAGTGGATTTGTAGCGGAGTGGAATCAGGCAAGCGGAAATGTGGACACGGAAATCCGATAGAGTGGTGGGATGATTTGGTAGCAGTCAGGGAACAAACAGTAGGTCCTTTTCACTAGATTATTGACTATATAGGATCTCTACTGTTCACTATGTTCTCCCTGTTTGTGAGAACATAAGAATGACTTGATATACTTTAGAGATACATAGATTCCGTTGATTCCTGTAGGCCGGGGCATAGTTTTACAATGTACAGTCGCGCTAATAAGTGATGTCTCGGCACCAATTATGTTTTGATCAATAATTGGTATCGGCAATATTTACACATGATTTCTTCTTTATGAGTGAGATATACCAACATGTTCCTACACTTACCCCCACCCTCTTCAACATCTGACAGACATTGATACAGCACAGAGCGAGCCAAAGGTAATGACAGCGGAGACATGACTTATTAGCGCCACTGTAGAAATGTATCTCGAATGGGTCGTTGGTGTGTTATTAAGGGGGGTGACCTGCTTTGTGTTTATTTCTCTCTTTCTCTGGCCTTGTATCTATTCGGCCCCATTCAGCCAACTATTTTAAGACGTTTATTCCCATCTAGGTGTCGATTTCTTCCTGGCGAGCGATAGCGAGCCAGCATTATATGAAGAAATTCGGCTTCGCCGGGGACATTTTTCTATCGAAAAATGTACAAATTTAGCCTGCTGTCAAACACATTTTAAAATTATGCTGGCTCGCTACCGCTCACCAGTAAAACATTGACACCTGGATGGGGATAAACGTCTTAAAAAAGTAGGCTGAATGTGGCCAAATGGATACAAACCAGAGAAAGAGAGAAAAGGAGAGAACAAAAAGCAGGTCACCCCCCTTAAAGATCTAGGGAGCCAACTTAATTCATTGCTAAATATTGAATTTGATGACAAAATAAACATGTAAACCTTTGCTTATTGGAAGGGAGGTTTTTAGTTTGTTTCCTACTCCAGCAATCTTAAAATTTCACCCCCTCGAACCCCTTTCAAGATAAATTTGTACATGCTTCGGTAGAAAAATTTCCCGGCCGAAGGCCGGTTACCCTTGACACTTAAAGAGCGGGGCCCGACTTAAGTCCGTATCTAAAAAGCAGCAAGTTAGGAGCATTATTAAGGCTTTTAAAGGGTTAAAATCGAGTGAAAATGGCAGGGAGCGCAGCAGGCCACACGGCCGACACCCAGGGCTTACCGCCGCCCACTGACTCACGCTCCCTCTGTTCTCGAGAGGCCGGCAGTGTAGCCAGTAGTGAGCTTAGCTGGAAAAAATATGCCGCTATACGCTAAACTCCCATGTTGGTGGTACCACTGCATCAAAACGACGAGTGCTACGTAGCTCGGTCTGGTCTCATTTTGAAGCTTGTAGCACCTAGTTTTTTGCTGAATACATTTCTTTTCATGCAGATACTTGATTGATCATTCAGAAGGGCCTGAATATGCCCAAAATAGCCCAAAACCCCCCGCTAGACGAGGGTTAAATTACAGCTAAATGGCACGAAAGGTCTTAAAATTGACAGAATGAGGTGGAAATTCTTAAAGTCACCAAACTAATGGGGCAAACATCTTAAAATCTCAGGAGCAATGGGGCTAGACATGAGGGAGAAGGGGGTCAAGAAAAAAGTCCCTCAAGTGGAAATCTCCCCTTAAATATGTGAACATGATGATGATGATGATGATGATGAATGATTGATGATGATGATGATGATGATTAATGATGATTGATGATGATTGATGATGATGATGATTGATTGATGATGATTGATGATGATGATGTTGATGAAGCTGTAGGGAAAGGAAGAGGAGATGATTGAAGCATTGACGGGAACTGAAGAGAGAGAGAGAGAGAGTGTGAGTTACATAGCTACACACTGCATAGACATCGCGGTCTATACTAGGCAGTCCGGATTTACATAATATAACCTTGAATTGGGTAAACAGTGTAAAGACAACAAAACAGAAGGCAGAGAGAGAGATATATATTTACATAGATTTACATATATACACTGGCCACAACACAAACCTTACGTTCCAAATAAGGAGGTAAAGACTTAATTCTAGTAGAGATGGCATATCCGATAGAAAAGGAAAGTTGAAGGAGAGGATAGAATATAAGAAGGCTCTTTCCCCACCCCCCGTTCCCTCCGGCAATTGCCGTACATGAAAAAGCTGGAAGTGATTAACCTAGCTGGGCTTCGAAATCCCCAGAAGGAATTTACAGAAAAGATTGGAACAAAGCAAGGAAAATGTATGCATCCCTTCGCCTTAGTAGTGTGTACATTTTGGGGTTAATTGTATGTATGTATGTATGTATATACTCAGGCACATAACCCATTGCTGGGGGTGGCCGACATGAGACAGAGCCCGAACAGAAACTACATTTAAAGTTCCTATTCTCAGGGTCCGGGACCACTTTCGTGTTCCCTCGCCCCTTTCTCTGTCTCATCGAGTAGGAGTTAATTGGATTGATGCAACCCGTCACCCTTAGTAGTATGTACATTTTTATTGATGATTTTCATAATTATTATTCTTTATTTGTTTATTTACTTATTTTTGTTTTCTTACCCTCTCTTCAGCTGAAACAAATACTTTGAATATTGCTGCCTACTCCATACCAATATTGCTGCCTACTTCATACCAATATTGCTGCCTACTCCATACCAATATCTCTGTGGTATGAGTCTAGATTTGTCTTGAATGTATCTATAGAGGAGCTGTCTGTTACTTTATTTAGGAGTTTGTTCCATTCATCTGTGAGTAAAGAATGTTTTTGTTGTATTTAGATTCGCTCTCCTATCTTTAAAAAAAACAAAAAAAAAAAAAAAAAAAAAAACTCTTGTAGATTACTTACCCTTTCCATTCGTCTAAACATTAGGCTACCATAGAGCAGTTGGCAGTATGTACATGCTTAGATTAATATGCAGTATTCGAGAATGCATAATATATCGTAGGCTTGTGCATAAACCTCTAACTGTCTTGTTAGCGTAATGCTTAGTGTGCGAAATTTCGGTGTTAGTATCCTAGGTTCGAGTCCTTGGAGTACCACATGTATTCATTACTTTAATTGATTTCGTTAATTAGGTTTATTTGTAAAGTTAATTGGTGGGTTGGTGAAAAAAATATGAATTAATGTTATTGAATTCTTTTAGAAATTTAAAACACTATCAATTGACCTCTCATCCTTCGTTTCTTAAGTGAAAACAGATCAATTTATTTTGGTCTTTCATCATATGGTTTATTTCTTAATGAAGGTATTAGTTTAGTGGCTCGCCTTTGCACAGATTCCAATTTTTGAACATCCTGTATGAGTCTCTTTGAAATATAAACGCACACAAACATACATATGTGCCTAAATGACCATCCTTTTTAAGGGGAGATCTCCACTTGAGGGATTCCTTTCTTGACCCCTTTCTCCCTCATGTTTAGCCCCATTGCTTTTGATATTATAAAACATTTGCCCCATTAGTTTAGCGATTTTAAGAACTTCACCCCATATTAAGACCTTTCGTGCAATTCAGGTGTCGATTTTATCCTGGCGAGCGATAGTGAGCCTGTAATTTAAGAGGAACCGGCCTTCGGCCGGGAAATTTTTCTACCGAAAAATTTACAAATTTATCTTGAAAGGGACTCCAGGGGGTGTAATTTAAGCTTAATGGAGGTCTAGGGAACAAACTAAACACCTCCCCATAAAATGGTGAGCTTTTCATGATGGAATATGGTCATCAATATTAGGAGGCCCTAATGGCATGTCCGTGTTACCGTAAAATACACATTAGCGTATTTTTGCCCGCCCCAGCGGTAAACATATAGGTGTAATATGTCTGAGTTATGGCCCGGGCCTAGCGGAGTCTGGCACACCTGTCACACCTGGCACACCTGTTACACCTGTTACACCGTCAGAGTTATGGCCCGGGCCTAGCGGAGTCTGGCACACCTGTCACACCTGGCACACCTGTTACACCTGTTACACCTGGCACACCTGTTACACCTGTTACACCTGTCACACCTGTTACACCGTCAGAGTTATGGCCCGGGCCTAGCGGAGTCTGGCACACCTGTCACACCTGGCACACCTGTTACACCTGTTACACCTGGCACACCTGGCACACCTGTTACACCTGGCACACCTGTTACACCTGGCACACCTGTTACACCTGTTACACCTGGCACACCTGTTACACCTGTTACACCCAGCAACAATACTTTTGGGTTTGCGGCTCGTAAATCAATACTTTTCTTCATAGTTACTTTTCATTATTTTCGAGGTAGTTCGTTAGCCTGTATCCACTTTTATATGTGTTTCGGGGTTACGTGTATGAATTTACCTGGCTTTAGTTTATAATATAGATTCTGCATATTTTATACCCTGTTTATATCCTCTCTCTAATTCTCCACCCATTCTCTCTTTGTCTAACCATATATTTGCTCACGACTGTACTACTCAAAAACTGTGCTTCCGTGCTGACTCCCCCCTGCCTAGGTAAACTCTTCCTTCTTTGTCTCTCCTCTGGAACTCTCTCCCAGAATCAGTCTTTCCCTCCTATGACTTAAATTGCTTCAAATTCCGTGTGTCCAGGCATTTTGGCTCGAACGTTGAGTTTGGCCATATCACTCTTTCAACTGGGGGAGGCACTCGTTACAGGCAGTTCTACCTTTTGTGTCCCTCATACAAATACAAAAAAACAATCTTCTTATATCCTCTCTCTCATTCTCTACCTATTCTCTCTCTGTATACACCTTTATCCCAAGTGCCTCCTTGTTCTCTCTATTTCCTTTCTCTTCCTCTCTATTTCCTCTCTATTTCCTCTCTATTTCCTCTCTATTTCCTCTCTCTTCCTCTATTTCCTCTCTATTTCCTCTCTTCCTCTATTTCCTCTCTATTCCTCTCTATTTCCTCTCTTCCTCTCTATTTCCTATCTCTTCCTCTATTTCCTCTCTATTTCCTCTCTCTTCCTCCCTATTTCCTCTCTATTTCCTCTATTCCCTCTATTCCTCTATTTCCTCTCTATTTCCTCTATTCCTCTCTATTTCCTCTCTATTCCTCTCTATTCCTCTCTATATCCTCAACTTATATCCTCTCTCTTCATAGCTATATCCTCTCCATATCTCTCCCTATATCTCTCTCTTTTACTCTCCCTATATCCTCTCTCTCTAACTCTCTACCCATTATCTCCCTCTGTGTACACCTCTCTCCCTATATACAGTACACTCTCTTTGTCTCTATACCCTCTCTCTTTGTCTCTATACCCTCGCTCTCTTTGTCTCTCCCTCATTCTCTGTCTGTGTACACCATTCCCTCAAGTGCCCCTTTAGCTCTCCTCCCCCTACCTTCATTCCCACACTTGAGCTTAAGGGGACAGTGGCTGCTTTTTTAGCGTAGGCCTATTCATACATTTATTAATTTATTTTGTTAGACATCCCTCAAACTTAGAAAAACATCCCCTAGACACCCCCCCCCCCCCCCCCCCCCCCGCAAGATAAATGTAAATTTTTCGGTAGAAACAATTTCCGGCCGAAGGCCGGTTCCTTCTAAAATTACAGGCTCGCTTTCGCTCGCCGGAAACAAATCGAAACCTAAAGAGCACGAAAGGTCTTAATATTGACAAATTAATGGTGTGAAAAGTCTCAAAATCGCCATACTAACGGAACAAACGTCTTAATATCTCAAAACAAATATGCTAAACATGAGGGAGAATGGGGTCCAGAAAAAGCGAGTACTACCCCCTTAAAGCACCGTCCTGTCTATTCAGGGAAGGGTTGTTCCGTTTTTGTTTTGTTTTGTGGGCCTCCTCCTCCCTCATGTACAGTCGCGCTAATAAGTGATGTCTCGGCACCAAGTATGTTTTGATCAATAATTAGTATCATCAATATCCAAGCTTCATTTCTTCATATCGAGTGAAATATACAAACATGTTCCTACACTTACCCACCCTATTCAACATCAATACAGCTCAGAGCAAGCCAAACGTAATGACAGCTGAGACATGACTTATTAGCGCAACCGTACACTATTGTTTGAGGGTTTTTCTATGCTATTTACCTTGCCAGACATTGGCTATAGCCTATTCGCTGTAGGTAGGCGACAAATCATGACCTCTAACCTCTGTAACTCAAAAACGACAAGAGTAATCGAGCTAATATGTCTACCATTTGGGAAGAGCCAGTCAAGGAATAGAAGTGGACTCTTACAGCCAATTTGCTCTAGCCCATTTTGAGTTACAGTGTCTAGAGGTCACAATTGTTCGCCTACTTACAGCGAATAGACTACAGTAGACTGGGATTCGGTCGCTCAACACGATCAAGTTTATAGATACAATAGGCGAACCGACACATTCCTTATATAATATTTGTTTTATAGTTTATATATTTATTTATTTTATTGTTTTATTTTGTTTTGCTAGATATTGGCCTTAGGGAACACACCAAGAATTTCTATTATTTCTAGTTCTTTCTTTAACCCGTACTGTGCCGGCGATGTCTTTTATATTTCATTATAGCTCTTATTTAGGCGATTTTAGGCAGTTTAAAGAAGGACATGTGGTAGTAGAAATGGTTAAGTGAGATAGTTCGAAGCCTGTTCATTGCTGGAGGCCCTCTTTAAACTGAATACAAGCGTCTAATAATAACCAGAGCAAAGTTAAAATGACGTCCCCGGTACAGAAAGGGTTAACATAATATTCCTATAGGTAGCGCCAACGAACTTGACATTAATCTGGAGCCCTTAACTTCTCATAACTCAAAATCAATGAAAGCAATCGGGCTGCAATTCCTCTCATTTGGGAAGAGTCCATCAGGTAATAGGTGTGAAAATTTACAGCCAGTTTGCTCTAGTCCCTTTTGAGTTACAGAGAGGACAAAGATCAAGATTACTGTCAAGTTCGTTGGCGCTACCTATGGTAAACATGTTCTCCACTCAACTGGGGTTCTTATTTCTAACTTCGTTACTTGCCGACTCCGAAGTCGGAAGGAGTAGTGGGTGGGGAGAGAGCCTTCTGCTTTACTTGTTTTTTTCGCTTTTTTAGGTTTAAGGGTGGGCTGCAAAGTCTGTGTAGCCTGTGTATATAATTATGTAATTATGAATCCCTAACCCTAACCTTAAGGGAAGGTTTTTAGTTTGGTCTCTAGATATCCATCAAGCTTAAGATTACACCCCCTTGAGCCCCTTTCAAGATAAATTTGTACATTTTTCGGTAGAAAAATGTCCCGGCTGAAAGCCGGTTCCTCTTAAATTACAGGCTCGCTATCGCTAGCCAGGATAAAATCGACACCTAAATGGCACGAAAGGTCTAAAAATTGACAGAAATGGGGCGAAGGTTCTTAACCCTTTGGCTGCGGCTATGTTTGGGCTATTTAGGGAATATTCAGGCACTCCTGAATGATAAATCAAGCATCTGCATTAAATGAAGTGTATTCTGCCGAAAACTAGGCGAAAATAGCTTCAAAATGACACCAGAACGGACCGTGTATGTGGTCTGGTTCACCCGCAGTGATCCCAGTGAAACGTGGGAGCCCCGCTATTATGCAACACTCGCTCGCTTGGCTGCACTTATGAGAGAGACAGAGAGAGACTCACCCGAGACACAGCCCAGCTCAGTGAGCCTCTGGCTGCTCTGAGGGTCGGAGGTGGGCCCTTCACGCTCCCGCCCACTGACACTCGATTTTTACGTTTTTTACAGGCTTTTAAAGCCTGGAAATTGCTGTAACTTGCCAAAACATTCCAGAACGTCACCCGCAGCGAAAGGGTTAAAATCGTCAAAATAATGGGGCGAACGTCTTAAAATTAGAAAAGCAATGGGGCTAAACATGAGGGAGAAAGGAGTCAAGAAAAAAATCCCTCAAGTGGAAATCTCCCCTTTTAACTCTAACCCTAACTGTAACTCTCTCTCTCTCTCTCTCTCTCTCTCTCTCTCTCTCTCTCTCTCTCTCTCTCTCTCTCTCTCTCTCTCTCTCTCTCTCTCTCTCTCTCTCTCTCTCTCCCTCCCTCCCTCCCTCCCGTGCTTGCTTGCTTGCGATGTAAACTGTGGAATATTTGCTTTTAATTTGGCTCCCCGTCCCAGCCAACTCTGCACCAACTCCATCCATATACAGCTGTTTTGGAGGCCGGGTTTTTTTTTTTTTTTTTTTTTTTAAAGATCATCGCCGCTATGTACAGTTGCCCACATAAGTTATGTTGTTCCTCGTCTTGATCTTCTGTGTGAAAGTAATTAAGATAGTATGAATGAATCGATGAATTATCCCCTTCCATATAGAAAACCATGCAGTGTAAACAAATTTATGTGGACGACTGTACATGTATATATCGACCAATATAGGCCTAGTCTATTATATATCGACCAATATAGGCCTAGTCTATTATATATCGACCAATATAGGCCTAGTCTATTATATATCGACCAATATAGGCCTAGTCTATTATATGCCAAAACTCTTCATTGTTAAGGGGGCTCACCGGCTTTTTTTTCTTCATCTTTCTCTCCTTTTCTCGCTTTCCCTGGCTTGTATCCATTCGGGCCCATTCAGCCTACTGTTTTAAGACGTTTATCCCCATCCATGTGTCCATTTCTTCCTGGCGAGCGATAGCGAGCCAGCATTGTATGAAGAAACTATCGAAAAATGTACAAATGTAGTTTGCTGTCAAAACAAAAATATATATATGCTGGCTCGCTACTGCTCGCCAGGAAAATATTGACACCTGGATGGGGGTAAACGTCTTAAAACAGTAGGCTGAATGGGCCCGAATGGATACAAGCCAAAGAGAGAAGGAGAGAAAGATAAAAACAAAAGCGAGGTGGGCTCCCTTAACCCCTTCTGTACCAGGGACGTCCTTTAAATTATCTTCCAGCTAAACGCTTTTGTGCAGCCTAAAAAGGAGCTGTGGTAGTGAAAAGGGTTAAGGGGGGTTGACCTGTTTTTGTTCTGTCCTTTTCAATCTTTCTCTGGCTTGTATCCATTTGGCCCCATTCAGCCTACTGTTTTAAGACGTTTATCCCCATCCAGGTATAATTTGTTTACTGGTGAGCGGTAGCGAGCCAGCATATTTTTTATTTTTGTTTGACAGCAGGCTAAATTTGTACATTTTTCGATAGAAAAATGTCTCCGGCGAAGCCGGATTTCTT
>CM064495.1:7940965-7953746 GCA_032716605.1 Paralithodes platypus
CTTAGCTATACATAAAATATTATTTTGAATTCATCAAGGTTTCTAAAAGATAAAAATATGTTCATTTTGTTGGTCGATTTTATATATTAATTATTTTTGTGTTTAGTTTCCTCCCTAGACCTTCATCAAACTTAAAAAATAACATTCATTAGATCCCCCTTCTAGATTAATGTGTATATTTTTCGGTAGAAAAATGTTCCGGCAAGCCAGTTCTTACAAAATTACATGAGGGAAAGTTAAGGAGGGGTTGAGAAGGAGGACATTGGAAAAGAAGGAGAGGGAAGGAAGGAAGAAGTTAGACAGAGAGGTGAGGGGGGTTGCCTCAGACTCCCTCTCACACCTCCTTGCCCTTTGGCCAAGCAGCTGACGCTTTACTGACTATGTCACAGATCGTGACATATAGGGTAGAGGGAGGGGGAGAGGGAGGGGGAAAGTTGGAGAGAGAGGGGTGGGTTGCCTCTCTCATTTAATTTAACTTGGGGTTGGTCACCCAGTCCCACCTGGTGATCACTCCAGGTTAGCAAGGGACACCAGTCATCACCCAGATATGGGCAACAACTGGATTTGTTAATTATTATGTTCTCTCCACCAACCAACTTTACTCCTAAACTCGATTAATGAAATTAACAAACACATGTGGCAGTCCGGGGATTCGAACCTAGGATGCTCACATCGAAAATCAACACACTTATGCATTGCACCACGAAGACAGTTAAAGAAAGGTGGACAAGCCTACGATTTATTATGCAGTTTCGAATCCTGCATATCAATCTAAGCATGTACACACTTTCCAACTGCGCTATCATAGGCTATGCATAGGTGAAAGGAAATAGTAATTAATGGGGCACTTACCCTAGGGAAGGCCTCTCGATAAACTACTACTGAACCTGAATGAATTATTATGTTCTCTCCACCAACCAACTTTACTCCTAAACTCGATTAATGAAATTAACAAACACATGTGGCAGTCCGGGGATTCGAACCTAGGATGCTCACATCGAAAATCAACACACTTATGCATTGCACCACGAAGACAGTTAAAGAAAGGTGGACAAGCCTACGATTTATTATGCAGTTTCGAATCCTGCATATCAATCTAAGCATGTACACACTTTCCAACTGCGCTATCATAGGCTATGCATCAGAATTCGGTAATAACCTAACCAGTTAACATGTCTAATTGTTGTAGACGGTCCGTCTAGCTCCCTCAACGTGGAGGGAGTAGAGGCTCGAACTACAGACCTAGCGGTGAGAGATGGTAGTTCTACTCAACACGCTAGCGTTAACTGGCTGATATTATAAACGTTAATGGGTCTATTTAAGCATACTTTGTTGTTATTATGATTACTTATCTGTTTATCTATTGCCAGACGGACTGATCCCCGAGGGGGTGGCCGCTAATGAATCTCATCCACGTATCTCTGTCAGTTGGCGTAAATTATTATAATAATTATTATTATTATTAACTATTGTATTATGGATTATCTGTTCTGAGTATAATTGTTCTTAGGTACTATTGTGTTTTATAGTTATATATGTGTATATGTTATGTTTGATATTACGGTTTATTAATGTATTCATCAATATATAAATTATATTGTAAAACTTGCAAAATATTCAAACCCAAACTATTATTATTATACTACCAGTACTACTACTACTAATACTAATAATAATGGTAGTAATAATATTATATTTTTATTTTATTTTCTTAAATATACTTGTGTTTGTATGAAGTTGATAATTAGTAACTTAAGTTGGTCAGCCATCACAGTTTTAGTTACGTTTATATAAGTATCACCGAATTAAACTTAATATTTAATGATCTAAGGAACCTCAGGTTGAAAAGTCCCAATCAACCAAAACTATTCTAAAGGTGATGTGCAAAAAGTCAGGTCATTAATTCTTGAAGCTCTGACGCGTTTTAGCAGTTTATTTTGGCTATCATTAGACGATTTTATGCAGATTAGCAAGGATCTGTGAGTATTAAAAGGGTAAATACTATCTCAATCAACCCTTTGACTTCCATATACCGTCACTAATCTGAATAAAATCATCTAATAGTAGCCAGAAAACAACAGAAACGCGTATTGGAGCTTGAAAGGGTTAATTCTTGATAACAAAACGATCACTGTAGTACATGCTTAGATATATAAGATACATAGACATATAGTTAGGTAGATAGATAGATGTAGATAGATTGATAGATTGCCAAATAGATAGATAGATAGTTAAATTACCACATCAAAAATAAATTACAGAGACAGACAGACACAGATGTTTATATAAACTATGCGACTTTCTCTGACACATCATATGAATAATAATAACGATAATAGTTGTGATAATAAAAATGATGATTATGGTAAATGATAACAAACAGAGCAATAAGCATCATATTATAATACCGTAATCATGATATTTTAAGCAAAATAAACTTTGATAAAATAACACTACTAATAGTAACGTTTTCGCATTTCATTACGACATAATAATAATAATAATAATAATAGTAATAATAGTAATAATAATACGGATAAAAGATACTTTGCTGTTAGATGAGCTGGTGGTTCGAACAAGGGACTCGGAATTGAGAGTTCACACCGCTCCAGACAGGACACTCGTGTATCTTATTACCAACAATGCAAACTTTGACCACATGATTCTTTTATCTCAGGTTATCGCTTGTGTTCACTTGGAACAATTAATACAGATAATGTTAATATTTACTGAGAAAGTAATATTTCGTATTTGTGATTAACCCCTTCTGTACCGGCGACATCTTTTTTCGTTTATGCCAGCTATATTTAGACGATGTTGTGCAGTTCTACAAGGATCTGTGGTAGTAAATAGGATTAAGTGAGATAGTTCGAAGCCTGTTAGTTGCTGGAGACCCTTTTTAAAATTCATACAATCGTGTAATTGTAGCTCAAATAAAGTAAACAAATGACGTCGCCGGTACAGAAGGGGTTAAGAACAGTACGCAGAATAGTCATTATTCATCAAATTAAGCCTTCGTCTGCTTAGCTATACATAAAATATTATATTGAATTCATCAAGGTTTCTAAAAGATAAAAATATGTTTATTTTTTTGGTCGATTTCATATATTAATTATTGTTGTGTTTAGTTTCCTCCCTAGACCTTCATCAAACTTTAAAATTAACATCCATTAGATCCCCCTTCTAGATTAATGTGTCTATTTTTCGGTAGAAAAATGTTCCGGCAAGCCAGTTCTTACAAAATTACATGAGGGAAAGTTAAGGAGGGGTTGAGAAGGAGGAAATTGGAAAAGAAAGGGAGGGAAGGAAGGAAGAAGTTAGACAGAGAGGTGAGGGATGGAGGGGTTGCCTCAGACTCCCTCTCACACCTCCTTGCCTTTTGGCCAAACAGCTGACGCTTTACTGACTATGTCACAGATCGTGACATAATTATAGGGTAGAGGAAGGGGGAAAGTTGGAGAGAGAGGGGTGGGTTGTTCTTAGGTACTCTTGTTTGCTATAGTTATATATGTGTATATATTATGTTTGATATTACGGTTTATTAATGTATTCATCAATATATATATATTATATTGAAAAACTTGCAAAATATACAAACCAAAACTAGGACAAAGACAATATAAAGGCAAAAGAACTAATCAAAATAGCTATGTGGAAAAAACGCTTAGGCAAAATATAATTATGAAACAATAGAACACAATCCACCACATAGGGTGTACATCACTACATGAACAAGTTAATCTGTGTCCCAAGCAAACTAATCGCACAAATAACAACGCACCTTTTCAGTATTATATTCATATTTTATATTACTAGTAAGCATAACAGGTTGCAGCAATAAAAAGCTAGATATAGATAGATAGATAGATAGATAGATAGACAAACAAATAGATATAGTTAAATTACCACATCAAAATTATATTACAGAGACAGACAGACACAGATGTTTATATAAACTATGCAACTTTCTCCGACACATCATAATTATGAATAATAATAACGATAATAGTTGTGCTAATAAAAATTATGATTATGGTAAATGATAACAAATAGAGCAATAAACATCATATTATAATACCGTAATCATGACATTTTAATCAAAATAAACTTTGATAAAATAACACTACTAATAGTAACGTTTTCGCATTTCATTACGACATAATCTTAATAAATAAAGGTCAATGTTTGTTAGTTACCCGACCTTTGTTACTAAACTCCTCCCACAGTTTTGGTGCTAGGTGGGAGTGTGGGGCACTGTTGGGAAGCCCAGGCTTTGGCGATGATTTTAGGCGAGTTTAGTGGAAATCAGAGACACTTTTGGGTTTAATAAAATTTTCGGCAGAACCTATGTAGTATACGGGAGCGAAAAAAATGGCCGTTTGGGGCTGAAGGAGGCCTCCGATCGAAAAGGTGTATGGAACGAAAGTTGTTCGCAGCCACCAAAATGGGGTTACGGATGAGGTCAGATCCAAAATCGGAGGTCATTTAGCGGCCGAAATCGAGGTCGCCGTTAATGAGGCACAGAGGCCGGTGATTATGGTAGTAGTAGTATTGTGATGATTGTGGTAGTAGTGATTGCTGATGGTGATTATGGTAGTAGTAGTGGTGGTAGTAGTGATGGTGATTATGGTGATTACCCGGGCAACGCCGGATACCCCTGCTAGTAATAATAATAATAATAATAATGATAACAGTAATAATAATAATAATAATAATAATAATAAAAACAAAAAATAACAAGTAATTATTTAACAAAGAAATTAATAAACAAATAAACAATTATCCCCATTAATGCGTTTGGTTTACGGTTAAGAAAATGTGTGTTCGAATCTTGCCTTAACCCCTTCAGTATCATTACGCCTTTTTAACTGTGATGGTGGTGTAATGGTTTAAAGGCTTATGTTCTGGGTGTAGTGTCGCGAGTTAGAATCCCGGGAGGGCCATATGCATTCTTTAGTTTATTAAAGTGTATTGGGGTTTGTAATTGATGATTAATGTTAAGAACGGGGTGTTACTTAATTATGGCCATAATTAGATGATGTTATGCAGTTTCAGAAGGACCTATGTTACTAAGAGGGTTTATTGAGATCGTATTTACCCATTTGAGTCGTAGAGGTAGATTATAAACGTCTAATGGTCACCAGAAAGTTATGTAAGTTACGTAATGGGTTAAGGGAGTATGGTTGGGGGTTTTTTCTCGACCCTTTTCTCCCTCGTGTTTAGCCCCATTCGTTTTGATATTTTAAGACGTTCGGCCCATTAATTTGGCGATTTTAACACCTTTCGCCCCATTTCGTTGTCAATTTTAAGACCTTGCGTGCCATTTAGGTGTTGATTTTTTCCTGGCGAGCGACTACCGAAAAAAGTTAGGGGGTCTAGGGGATGTTATTCTAAGCTTGATAGAGGTCTAGCGAGGAAACTAAAAAATATATTAATAAATTAAATTATAGACCCAAAAAACAGCGTCTAACTGAACGCTTAAGTAATATATTTCATCTGCATATAATAATAATCACCAAAGTTCACGATCTCTCTCTCTCTCTCTCTCTCTCTCTCTCTCTCTCTCTCTCTCTCTCTCTCTCTCTCTCTCTCTCCAATAAATGGCAAGGAGGCAAATTAGTTCCCTGTCATTTCAAATTACCCATAATTATTGACTAATTTAAGGTGGCGGGGGTTCGAATCCACGCGTCAGCTGGTGGGAAGATCGACACTGCTCGTCACTTGGGAAGACGATTGATTGATAGATTGATAGATTGACAGATGTATAAATATAAAGTTACATAATATAGATGGATAGATAGATAGATAAATCTTCTCTCTCACTCTCACTCTCACTCTCTCTCTCTCTCTCTCTCTCTCTCTCTCTCTCTCTCTCTCTCTCTCTCTCTCTCTCTCTTTTGCCATCAATATATCCTTAACATTCGTATAAACCGCATTTTTAATTTTGACAGACTTTTTTTTTTCCATTTTGATACCGAGAAGTGATTAGCTTTTGATTAAGATTTGATAATTCTTTCTCACTCACTCAAAATCAGTATGGAAACATTATTAATATGTTCTGCTGATTTTGAATGAAATCTAAAGTATAATTGTATATTTTCATTAACCCTCTCCGACATATGACGCGATTTTGAGCCTATTAGGGATACTTTTAAGCCTTTGTTACCATCAGGGGTATTTATAAACCTTTAGTTTAGTTACCGGTACTTCAACTTCTGCAGTTGTCTTTAGAGTTAGCTGTGGGCAGAAAACTAATTTTGGAGAGGTAATTATAAGAGTGAGAGAACTCTATTTCTTATTGCTAATCTGGCAACCTCTGCGTCATATGTGCGTGAAATGGTTAACTCAAATATATGCGTTGTATGGAAACTTTAACCCATTCAATACCGGTGCCGTCCTTTTCAATTTATTCTGGCTACTATTGAACGACTGTATGCAGTTTAAGAAGGGCTCCAGTAATTTACAGGCTTCGAACTATCTCAGCTAACCTTTTTTTTTTTTTTTTTTTCTACTACAGATCCTTCATTAGCCGCACAAAATCGTGTACATAGAGCTTGAACCAAACTAAGAAGACATCACCGGTACAGAGAGGGTTAATTAATATATAAGCGCTACCTACAAACCTATACTTCACCTACAGAGAAAGGGGTGAGGGAACATGAAAGTGGTCACGAACCCTAGGAATTGGAACTTTAAATGTTGTTTCTGTTCGGTCTCTGTCTCGAGTCGGCCACCCACAGCTATGGGGTGAGAGTATATGTGCCTGAGTATAATTATACATACATACCTACAAACCTTGAGGGGAGGTTTTTAGTTTGTTCCCTACTTTTTCATCAAGCTTAAAATTACACCCCTAGACCCCCTTTCAAGATAAATTTGTACATTTTTCAGTAGAAAAATTTCCCGGCCGGAGGCCGGTTGCTCTTAAATTACAGGCTCGCTATCGCTCGCCAGGAAAAAATCGACACCTTAACGGCACGAAAGGTCTTAAAATTGACAGAAATGGGGCAAAATGTCTAAAAATATCCAAACTACTATGGCGAAGGTCTTAAAATCTCAACAGCAATGGGGCTAAATATGAGGGAGAAAGGGGTCCAGAAAAAAAATCCCTCAAGTGGAAATCTCCCCTTCATGCATCCTGTGCAATATGAATTACGAACTTCTATTTTCTTTCTCCAGGTATGTTGAGAGAGAGAGAGAGAGAGAGAGAGAGAGAGAGAGAGAGAGAGAGAGAGAGAGAGAGAGAGAGAGAGAGATATGCCAAATGATTGAAGACAAGAAATACGTAGAAAACGGTTCCTGGACATCTCAACCAGTAGACCATTTCAACCAGTAGCTCTCAACCAGTGCCAAATCAACCGAGACCAACCAAAACCAATGCCACAATATAGTACTAACCTAACCTAACTTAATTACTTAACCTAACCTAACCTAACCGTATTGGTTGATTTGGTACTGGTGATGTTGATTTGGTACTGGTGATGTTGATTTGGTACTGGTGATGTTGATTTGGTACTGGTGATGTTGATTTGGTACTGGTGATGTTGATTTGGTACTGGTGATGTTGATTTGGTACTGTGATGTTGATTTGGTACTGGTGATGTTGATTTGGTACTGGTGATGTTGATTTGGTACTGGTGATGTTGATTTGGTACTGGTGATGTTGATTTGGTACTGGTGATGTTGATTTGGTACTGGGTGATGTTGATTTGGTACTGGTGATGTTGATTTGGTACTGGTGATGTTGATTTGGTACTGGTGATGTTGATTTGGTACTGGTGATGTTGATTTGATACTGGTGATGTTGATTTGGTACTGGTGATGTTGATTTGGTACTGGTGATGTTGATTTGGTACTGGTGATGTTGATTTGGTACTGGTGATGTTGATTTGGTACTGGTGATGTTGATTACGTTCCTTTGTGACATTATTGCGAAAGTGTAGTGCGTTTTCACAGGAAGACAAGCCTGAGAGAGAGAGATAGAGTGAGAGCGAGTGAGAGTGAGAAAGAGAGAGAGAGGCCGACACTGAGAGAGAGAGAGAATGAAAGATAGAGAGAGAGAATGAGTGGGTGTGTGTGTGTGAGAGAGAGTATGTGAGTGTGTGTAAGTGTGTGTGTGTGTGTGTGTGTGTGTGTGTGTGTGTGTGTATGGGTGTGTGTGAGACAGAGTGAGACAGAGAACCGTATGACAGAGAACTTGATTAACGCCATCAATCAGATTACCAGTAAGGCGATTAACACCGACACACAAACTGACAGACAGGTACGTTGAGGAGCGGGACGGGTGGCGGGGATAATATTAGCTGCTCTGATGTCAAATATATTAAAGTCGACGCCACTGCATTAACCCTTTGAAGCTCTGACGCGTTTTAGAAGTTTATTTTGGCTATCATTAGACGATTTTATGCAGCTTAGGAAGGATCTGTGGGTATTAAAAGGGTGAATACTATCTCAATCAACCCTCCGACTTCCCATATACCGTTACTAATCTGAATAAAATCGTCTAATAGTAGCCAGAAACAGAACTGAAACGCGTATTGGAGCTTGACAGGGTTAAGGGTTGTTGGTTGGTTTTTCTAGACCCCCTTCTCCCTCATGTAGAGCCCCATTTGTTTTCATATTTTAAAACGTTAATTTCTTTGTCAATATGTAGACCTTTCCTGCCATTTAGGGTGACAGGTCAGTTCAACCAGTGCCGCTTCAACCAGTGCCACTTTAACCAGTGCTAATTCAACCAGTGGCCACTTCAACCAGTGACCATTTCAACCAGTGCCCATTTTAACCAGTAGGTTAGGTTAGGTTAGGTTACTGGTTAAAATGGTCACTGGTTGAAATGGTCACTGGTTGAAGTGGCCACTGGTTGAGTTAGCACTGGTTAAAGTGGCACTGGTTGAAGTGGCACTGGTTCAACTGACATGGAACCGCCATTTAGGTGTCGATTTTTTCTTGGCAGCTAGTGCCGATACAAATGGCCAGTCCTGTATAGAATCGTGAGGTTCAGAGTCTTAAAGATTCCAGGACGAGCTCCATAGAAACTGAAACTGAAACTGAAACTGAGCTAAAACAAGCCTGTAAATTAGGAGAAACGGCATTCGATCAGCGCAGTTTTCTATCGAAAAATGTACACATTTATCTCGAAGGGGTTCCTTGGGATATAATATCTGTAAAGGTTGATGACACTGATAATTTTATTACCTACGCTAACGAAGTTGGACGGAGGTTACGTTATTGCCTCCGTTTGTCTTTTTTTTTTTTTTTTAATAAGATATATAAACAAGTTAAGGGGAGACTGGCCGTTTGTTTGGTCTATTAATTTATTTATTTATATATATGTTTTTAAGTTTCCTCCCTAGACCTCCATCAAGCTTTAAAAAAACACCCCCTAGACCCCCCCCTTCAAGATAAATTTGTACGTTTTTCGGTAGAAAAATTTCCCGGCCAAAGGCCGGTTCGTCTTAAAATTGCAGGCTCGCTTTCGTTCGCCAAGAAATAATCAACATCTAAATGGCACGAAAGGTCTTAAAATTGACAACGAAATGGGGCGAAAGGAGTTACAATCGCCAAACTAATGTGGGCCGAACGTCTTATAATCTGAAAACTAGTGGGGCTAAACATTAGGGAGAAGGGGGTCCAGAAAAACGGTCTGGCTCCCCTTAAGAACCGATTTTCACGGCGGGGTTTGGTGGGGAGATAGGATATGCGCAAGGAGGTGATCGGTAGAGCGCATACCCCGACATCTAGACGGCTATTAAAGGTATGAAGCAGTGTTGGGATATTTAGTGGCAGAATGATATGCGCTAAGGAGGAAGAAAATGATTCCAAGATAGCAAAGAGCGGGCAATTTAGGAGGGGAACCGGCGCCATTTAATCGACCAACAAATGCACCACATTATATTTTGAAGGGGAATTCTCGGGTGTAGAACCTAAAAGATTGATGAAGGTCTAGGGAGGGACATTTAACAACAATCAATAATATATTAAAATGAAATAATGCTATGTATGTAGGGTACGTATGTATGTATGTATGTATTGTCTGGTACTGTATGAATGTATGTAGGTATGTATGTATGTATGCATGTATGTAGTATGTATGTATTTATGATGTATGTGTATGTATGTAGTAGTCTGTCTGTCGTATGTAGTTATGTATGGGTGTGTGGTGTGTGTGGTGTTGTGGTTGTGTGGGTGTGTGGTGTGTTGTGTGGGTTGGTGTTTGGTTGTATGGATGTGTGTAATGTGTGTGTGCGTGTTGATGCTATGGTGTGTGTGTGTGTGTGTTGATGTGTGTGTGCTGTGTTTGTGGGTGTGGGTGTGTGTGTGGTGTGTGTGTGTGTGGTGTGGGTGTGTGTTGTGTGTGTGTGTGTGGGTGATGTGTGTGAGTGTGGGTGTGTGTGTGTGTGTTTGTGTATGGATGTATGTAATGTATGTATGTATGGAGGTATGTATGTATGTATGTATGTATGTATGTATGAGTTATTGTGTATGTATGTATGTATGTAGGTGGATGTATGTATGTACTATGTATGTATGTATGTATGTATGTTTGTATGTAGGTATGTATGTATGTATGTCAGGTATGTATGTATGTGGAGGTATGCTATGTATGTATGTATTATGATGTTATGTATGTATGTATGTATGTATGTGCTTGTAGGGTGTATGAGGTATGTATGATCGTATGTATGTTATGTATGTATGTACTGAGTATGTATTGTATGTACTGTATGTAGTTGTACTGTATGTTATGTATGTAGTAGGTGGACGTAGTATGTATGTTGTATGTATGTCGTATGTATGTATGCAGCATGCTGCAGCATGCATGCACATGCAGCTGCAGCATGCATGTAGTATGTATGTATGTATGTATGGATGTATGCTGCATGATGCATGCATGCATGCATGCATGCATGCAGCAGGCATGTATTGTGATGCATGCCCGCATGCATGCATGAATGCATGCATGCATGCATAGCATGTATTATGTATATGTATGATAGTATGTATGTAGTGATGTATGTATGTGTATGTATGTATTGTTATGTATGTATGTATTATTATGTTGTATTATCTATTATGATGATGTATGCGTATGGAGTAGGATGGTATGTATGCATGTAGGTTGTATGTATGTATGTATGTTATTAAATATACTTCAGGGCCCATACCCCACAGCGTGGTGGGACCGACTCGAGACAGAGCCCGTACAGAAACAACATTTAAAGTTCCATTTCTTAGGGTCCGGGATGATTTGCCGCTTCCCTCGCCCTTTACTCTGCCTCTTCTAGTAGGTGAATTTTACAAGGGGAGGAGGATTCCTAGCCCCCTGCCCCCAGAAGGAAACAGTAGGACAGTAATGGTGACAGACAGAAACGGCTAAGGTTGGGTAGAGGATGCCAAACCTCACTCTGGATAGGACCAGCCCTCCCTCACCTTATTATAATAATGCAGATATAAAATAACATTACTGTATACAAAAATATAATAAACTAACATTCTCCCTGAAACTCCCTCTCTGGTGATAGATGGCTTTAGTTAGAGTGACCGGGCCTCCAATCAAGCTAAGACTCTATTTGGTGAGGCCGCCTGGACCTTGTGTATCCTTAGTGGGGCCGAGGTTTATAGTTCTATTCGCTGTAAGAGTTAGGCGATCAATCATGACCTATAACCCTCTGTAACTCAAAGACGGACTAGCGGTTAATCGAGCGAATTTATGTCTACCCATTGGGAAAGAGTCAATCCAGGGAAGGCGTAGATGCGGAAATTGTACAGCCCATTTTCTTCACCCCCCAGGGGCCCCTTTTTTGAGTTACAGAGGATAGAAGTCATGATTTCTCGCCTACTTACAGCGAATGGACTAGAGCCAAGATCAATTTGGTGAGGCCGCTGGACCTTGTTTACCTTAAGGGGAAGGGATTCCACTTGAGGGATTTTTTTCTTTACCCCTTTCTTCCGCATGTTTAGCACATTGCTTTGAAATTTTAAGACGTTCGCCCACCTTGAGTTTGGCAGGATTTAAAGAACTTTCATCCCATTTATGTCACTGTTTAAGACCTTTCGTGCCATTTAGGTGTAGATTTTTTCTTAGCGAGCGATTTAGCGAGCCTGTAACTTAAGATGGAACCGGCCTTTGGCCGTGGAAGGAAATTTTCTACCGAAAAATGTACACATTTATCTTGAAAGGGGGTCAAGGGGGTGTATTTTCAAGCTTGATGGAAAAGTCTAGGACAGGAAACACACTACCAAAACAAACCTCCCCTTAAGGGGCCGAGGTGTTAGTGCGACACGGCTCTTAGAGGGGGGAGTGGCCCGCTCTGGTCTGTTTACATTAGAGATACTTGACTCCGATATTAATTAGAGTCCGTGGTAGGCCGTTTATTATTATTAACCCTCTTTACCAACTGTGTCTTTATATGTGGGCAACTATTAGGACGGCTGTACCGGTCAACTCAACCAGTAGACCCATTTCAACCCAAAGCTCTCATACCAGTACCCAAATCAACCAATACGGTTTAGGTTAGGTTTAGTACTATATTTTGAGCGCTGGATTTGGTCGGGTCTTGGTTGATTTGGCACTGGTTGAGAGCTCTGGTTGAAATAGGTCTACTGGTTGAGATGACATGGAACCCTATTAGACGATTTGATTCAGTTTCAAAAGGGCCTCCAGCCATTTAAAAAGGCTGCGAAACTATCTCACTTCGAACGTATATTAACCCCACACCAGTTTCTTCTTAAGGGGAGATTTCCACTTCAGGGATTGTTTTTCTTGACCCCCTTCTCCCTC
>CM064495.1:7953846-7971625 GCA_032716605.1 Paralithodes platypus
TGTGAGTATCTTTTAAAATTGATGGAGGTCTAGGGAGGAAAGCTAAATAATAATAATTATAATAATAATTAATAATAATAATAATAACATCTAATAAAATAATAATACATATTAAAACAAATGATAATAATATTAAATAATAATAATAATAATAATAATAATAATAAAAGATGAGGATTGTGAATAGCTGAGCTGGCGGGGGTTTGCGAACCAGGGACTCGAGGTTGAGAGTTCACAACGCTCCAGACAGGGACACTCGGGCATCTTATTATCAACCAATGCAAACTTTAACCAAATGATTCTTGTATCTCAGGTTATCGCTTAGTGTTCACTTGGATGGTATTTTGTTCACCAGAATGGTTTTAGTTATATTTGTGTTTACATAATTATTACGCTCATATTTGGGTATAATTTATGAATTTATGTTTATGCATTAATGTTAACAATCAAATGATGTAGGGGGTGATATCATGCTTTAAGGGAGCCCACCTCGCTTTTTTTCTCTTTCTCTCCCTCGTTCTTTTGTTTGTATCCATTTTGCACCATTCAGCCTACTGTTTTTTCAGACGTTTACCCCCATTCAGGTGTCAATATTTATCTGGCGAGCCGGTGACGGTAGCGAGACAGCATATATAGATATATATATGCGTATATATATATATATATATATATATATATATATATATTTGTTTTTGACAGCAAGCTTTAAATTTATACCTCCTCTTCGATAGAAAAAATTTCTCCGGCAAAGACTGATTTGTCCATACAAAAGCTTGGCTTGCTATTTCGCACTGCAGGAAAGAGAAAGGAAATAGAAGGAAATTGACACCTGGATGGGGAGATAATATAAACGTATTTCTTTAAAAACAGTGGGCTGAATTGAATGGGGGCCGAATGGATACAAGCCAGGGAAGAAAGAGAGAAGAAGGAAAAGGAGAAGAGAGAAGATAAACAAAAAGCCGATGACCCTCCTTAACACAACCCCTGGAGGATCATGCCGCAGTCCGCAGTTGAGCAGTTCCTTCTGCCTGGTTACTAGACGCTTGGTTGGTGAGTCAGCTTAGGAAGGAACTACAGGTGTTATAAAGGTTATGTTAGGATAGTTTTTACCCCCCATTAACACCATTAACTTAAAGAAAAAAAAAAAATAAATAATAAAATAGAATGAAAATAGAAAAATAAAAAAAAAAATTGGAAAAAAAAAAGAAAAAAAAAATGGGGATTGGGCCCTTGAGCATATAGATAGATAGACTAGATGAAGATAGATAGAAAGACTTCTTAGACTGTATTCGATTAACTTGATTGTGAAGTTCTCATCTAATGTTAGCCAGAAGTAAATGAGTGGTGAAAACGGCGTTTCCTCGGACTACCTGAAGAAAAAGGGTTATTAATTAGCAATAAAATGTTCTTAGCTTAGTCTGATGTTCAGAGCAAATAACCAATTATTTTAAAAGATAATGTTAATATTGTACTGCAAGAACCGCGGACCACGTTGACGTGGTGTGACGACGTCGTTTGGTTTACCATTTTGTACATTTTGTAGTAACTCCTCTTCTGTAACGGTACCGTCCTTTTAACTCTACTGTATTCCTGGCTACTATTAGAAGATCTCTATTCAGTTTAAAAAGGGCCTCCAGCTAGTTATCCAGCGCCGCTTCGAACTACAGTCACTTAACCCTTAATTAAGCTACCTCAGATCCTTCTTAATGCGCACAACAATCGTCTAAACATTGTAAGAAAACAATTCAAAAGCACGTCGTCGAGTTTATAGAAGGGGTTCTAACCCCCCATTTCCTCTAAACCGACGATCATATTGTTTTAGTTATATTTTTCAAAGACTATATTTAGACGTATCGCTGATGCAGTTTGACAAGGCATCCTGTGGTAGTACAAATATGATGCTAAGTGAGATAGTTCGAAGGCCCTGTTAGTTGCCTGAGAAACCCTTTTTAAAATTAATTCAATCGCTCTAATTTTTTGTTTTAGATAGCGTCAAATAAAGTAAACAAGCAATTGACGTCGTCGGGACTTTAACAGAATGGGTTAAGAACTAGTACGCCCAGCAGAATTTAGTCATTATTCATCAAATATCAAAATTAAGCCTTCGCTCTGCTCCTTAGCCTTTAAGTACAGTTAAACAGTATTATCTTGAATTCATCGAAGGTTTCTAAATAAAATGATTAATAAAAATATGTTCATTTGTTTTGGTGCCGTCGATTTTAATATAATTCAATGATTTTTAGTCGCCCCCTTTTCTTTAGTTTCCTCACCTAGACTGATTCATTCAAACTTAAAAAAACATAAATGACAATAACATTACATTTAGAATCCCCCCTTCTAGAGTTTTTTCTTAATGTGTCTTATTTTTCTGTTTTCGGGAGTCCTTAAGAAAAATGGTATTCCGCGCAAGGCCAGGAGTTATTACAAAATTACATGAGGGACAGAAAGAGTTGTTAAAAGCGTAGGATAGGGGTGTTGACGGGAAGAAAGGAGAGGACACCCGACATATATTTAGGAAAAAGAGAAAACGGGAGAGGGAAGGAAGGCCGACGCAAGCCGGAAGGACAGCCGGGAAAGGAAGTAAGAAAGTTAGACATGAAGATTGGGTGAGGGCAGAGTGGGTTGCCTCAGACACTCCCTCTCTCACACCTCCTTGCCCTTTGGCCAAGCAGCTGCACGCCGTTTAAACGTGACCTCTATCTGTCACAGGATTCACGCCCTGACTGATATAGGGTAGGTAGATAGAGGGCATAGAGGGGCCGCGACCAGCCGGGGTGGGAGAGGTATAGGCGGGAGGGGAGAAGGCCTCAGGACCCAGACGGTGCGGGGGGGAGAGGAGAGAGAGGGAGGCGAGAGGGAAAAAGTTGAGAGACGGAGAGGAGGCTGGTCGTTGCCCTCTCTCATTTAAATTAACTTGGTGGTTGGTCACCCTTAGTCCCACCTGGTGAAAATCACTCCAGCAACGTTAGCAAAGAGAGCCGACACAGTCATTCACACCAGATATGCTGGAGGCAAACAAACATGGATTGCATGTTAATTATTATTGCGTTACTCTTCCACTAACCAACTTTACTCCTGTCTAAAACTCGATTATTATGAACATATTAACAAACACATGTGGCCAGCTCCGAGGGATTTCGAAACCCTCCGTAGAATGCTCACATCGAAAATCAACACACTTATGCATTGCACCCACGAAAGACAGTTAAAGAAAGAGTGGATCAAGCCCGCGGATTTTATTATGCAGTTGCAGTTTTCGAATACCTGCCCATATCATCTAAGTCTAAGCGATTGACGTACACAACTTTCCAATCTGACGACTATCATAGGCTGTGCCATAGGCTCCTGTGAAAGGAAATAGTAATTAATGGGGCAACTTACCCTAGGCTAAAGGCCCTAATTTCCTCTCGATAAAACTACTACTGAACCTTCGATATGGACTAAATCAATTATTATGTTTCGCTCCACCAACCAACTTTACTCCTAAACTCGATTAATGAAATTAACAAACACATGTGGCTAAGCCGCGGGGGATTCGCAAAACCTAGGAATGCTCACATCGGAAAATCAACACACTTATGCATTGCCCCACCACGGAAGACAGTTAAAGAAGAGAAAGGGGGACAAGCCTACGATTTATTATGCAGTTTTCGAATCCTGCATATCAATCCTTAAGCCATGTACACACTTCCAAACTGCCGCTATCATCAGGCCCTATGCATCAGAATTCGGTAATACCCTAACCAGTTAAAACATAGTCTAATTGTTGTTAGGACGCGTCCCCTCCCGTCATAGCTCCCTCAACGTGGGATGCGGAAGTATCCCCGAAATGTAGCAAGAGTATCTAGTAGGAGGGCCTTACGCGAACAAAACCGATCCTAGCGGTTGAGAGATGGTAGTTCTACTCAACACGCTAGCCGTTCTAACTAGGCACTGATATTCATAAACGTTAATGGGTCTATTTAAGATACATACCTTTGTTTGTTAGTTAGTGATTAATTGATCTGTTTATCTATTGCCAGACGGACTGATCCCCGAGGGGGTGGCCGCTAATGAATCTCATCCACGTATCTCTGTCAGTTGGCGTTAATTATTATAGTAATTATTATTATTATTAACTATTGTATTATGGATTATCTGTTTTGAGTATAATTGTTCTTAGGTACTATTGTTTTTTATAGTTATATAGGTGTATATGTTATGTTTGATATTACGGTTTATTAATGTATTCATCAATATATAAATTATATTGTAAAACTTGAAAAATATTCAAACCAAAACTATTATTATTATTATACTACCACTACTACTACTAATACTAATAATAATGGTAGTAATAATATTATATTTTTATTTTATTTTATTAAATATATTTGTGTTTGTATGAAGTTGATAATTAGTACATTAAGTCGGTCAGCCATCACAGTTTTAGTTGCGTTTATATAAATATCACCAAATTAAACTTAATATTTATTGATCTAAGGGACCTCAGGTTAACAAGTCCCAATCAACCAAAAACTATTCTAAAGGTGATGTGCAAAAAGTCAGGTCCTTGAAGCTCTGACGCGTTTTAGCAATTAATTTTGGCTATCATTAGACGATTTTATGCAGATTAGGAAGGATCTGTGAGTATTAAAAGGGTAAATACTATCTCAATAAACCTTTTGACTTCCATATACCGTCACTAATCTGAATAAAATCATCTAATAGTAGCCAGAAAACAACAGAAACGCGTATTGGAGCTTGAAAGGGTTAATTCTTGATAACAAAACGATCACTGTAGTACATGCTTAGATAGATAGATCCATAGACAGCTAGTTAGCTAGTTAGGTAGATAGATAGATGTAGATAGATTGATAGATTGCCAAATAGATAGATAGATAGTTAAATTACCACATCAAAAATAAATTACAGAGACAGACAGACACAGATGTATATATAAACTATGCGACTTTCTCTGACACATATGAATAATAATAAATATACTAGTTGTGATAATAAAAATGATGATTATGGTAAATGATAACAAACAGAGCAATAAGCATCATATTATAATACCGTAATCATGATATTTTAATCAAAATAAACTTTGATAAAAAAAACACTACTAATAGTAACGTTTTCGCATTTCATTACGACATAATAATAATAATAAAAATAATAATAATACGGATAAAAGATACTTTGCTGTTAGATGAGCTGGTGGTTCGAACAAGGGACTCGGAATTGAGAGTTCACACCGCTCCAGACAGGACACTCGTGTATCTTATTACCAACAATGCAAACTTTGACCACATGATTCTTTTATCTCAGGTTATCGCTTTTGTTCACTTGGAACAAATAACAATTAATACAGATAATGTTAATATTTACTGAGAAAGTAATATTTCGTATTTGTGATTAACCCCTTCTGTACCGGCGACATCTTTTTTCGTTTATGCCAGCTATATTTAGACGATGTTGTGCAGTTCTACAAGGATCTGTGGTAGTAAATAGGATTAAGTGAGATAGTTCGAAGCCTGTTAGTTGCTGGAGACCCTTTTTAAAATTAATACAATAGTTTAATAGTAGGCCTAGCTCAAATAAAGTAAACAAATGACGTCGCCGGTACAGAAGGGGTTAAGAACAGTACGCAGAATAGTCATTATTCATCAAATTAAGCCTTCGTCTGCTTAGCTATACATAAAATATTATATTGAATTCATCAAGGTTTCTAAAAGATAAAAATATGTTTATTTTTTGGTCGAATATTTCATATATTAATTATTGTTGTGTTTAGTTTCCTCCCTAGACCTTCATCAAACTTAAAAATTAACATCCATTAGATCCCCCTTCTAGATTAATGTGTCTATTTTTCGGTAGAAAAATGTTCCGGCAAGCCAGTTCTTACAAAATTACATGAGGGAAAGTTAAGTAGGGGTTGAGAAGGAGGAAATTGGAAAAGAAAGGGAGGGAAGGAAGGAAGAAGTTAGACAGAGAGGTGAGGGATGGAGGGGTTGCCTCAGACTCCCTCTCACACCTCCTTGCCTTTTGGCCAAACAGCTGACGCTTTACTGACTATGTCACAGATCGTGACATAATTATAGGGTAGAGGGAGGGGGAAAGTTGGAGAGAGAGGGGTGGGTTGTTCTTAGGTACTCTTGTTTGCTATAGTTATATATGTGTATATATTATGTTTGATATTACGGTTTATTAATGTATTCATCAATATATATATATTATATTGAAAAACTTGCAAAATATACAAACCAAAACTAGGACAAAGACAATATAAAGGCAAAAGAACTAATCAAAATAGCTATGTGGAAAAAACGCTTAGGCAAAATATAATTATGAAACAATAGAACACAATCCACCACATAGGGTGTACATCACTACATGAACAAGTTAATCTGTGTCCCAAGCAAACTAATCGCACCAATAACAACGCACCTTTTCAGTATTATATTCATATTTTATATTACTAGTAAGCATAACAGGTTGCAGCAATAAAAAGCTAGATATAGATAGATAGATAGATAGATAGATAGACAAACAAATAGATATAGTTAAATTACCACATCAAAATTATATTACAGAGACAGACAGACACAGATGTTTATATAAACTATGCAACTTTCTCCGACACATCATAATTATGAATAATAATAACGATAATAGTTGTGCTAATAAAAACGATGATTATGGTAAATGATAACAAATAGAGCAATAAACATCATATTATAATACCGTAATCATGACATTTTAATCAAAATAAACTTTGATAAAATAACACTACTAATAGTAACGTTTTCGCATTTCATTACGACATAATCTTAATAAATAAAGGTCAATGTTTGTTAGTTACCCGACCTTTGTTACTAAACTCCTCCCACAGTTTTGGTGCTAGGTGGGAGTGTGGGGCACTGTTGGGAAGCCCAGGCTTTGGCGATGATTTTAGGCGAGTTTAGTGGAAATCAGAGACACTTTTGGGTTTAATACAATTTTCGGCAGAACCTATGTAGTATACGGGAGCGAAAAAAATGGCCGTTTGGGGCTGAAGGAGGCCTCCGATCGAAAAGGTGTATGGAACGAAAGTTGTTCGCAGCCACCAAAATGGGGTTACGGATGAGGTCAGATCCAAAATCGGAGGTCATTTAGCGGCCGAAATCGAGGTCGCCGTTAATGAGGCACAGAGGCCGGTGATTATGGTAGTAGTAGTATTGTGATGATTGTGGTAGTAGTGATTGCTGATGGTGATTATGGTAGTAGTAGTGGTGGTAGTAGTGATGGTGATTATGGTGATTACCCGGGCAACGCCGGATACCCCTGCTAGTAATAATAATAATAATAATAATGATAACAGTAATAATAATAATAATAATAATAATAATAAAAACAAAAAATAACAAGTAATTATTTAACAAAGAAATTAATAAACAAATAAACAATTATCCCCATTAATGCGTTTGGTTTACGGTTAAGAAAATGTGTGTTCGAATCTTGCCTTAACCCCTTCAGTATCATTACGCCTTTTTAACTGTGATGGTGGTGTAATGGTTTAAAGGCTTATGTTCTGGGTGTAGTGTCGCGAGTTAGAATCCCGGGAGGGCCATATGCATTCTTTAGTTTATTAAAGTGTATTGGGGTTTGTAATTGATGATTAATGTTAAGAACGGGGTGTTACTTAATTATGGCCATAATTAGATGATGTTATGCAGTTTCAGAAGGACCTATGTTACTAAGAGGGTTTATTGAGATCGTATTTACCCATTTGAGTCTCGTAGAGGTAGATTATAAACGTCTAATGGTCACCAGAAAGTTATGTAAGTTACGTAATGGGTTAAGGGAGTATGGTTGGGGGTTTTTTTTCTCGACCCTTTTCTCCCTCGTGTCTAGCCCCATTTGTTTTTGATATTTTAAGACGTTCGGCCCACTATAATTTGGCGGTTTTAACACCTTTCGCCACATTTCGTTGTTAATTTTAAGACCTTGCGTGCCATTTAGGTGTTGATTTTTTCCTGGCGAGCGACTACCGAAAAAAGTTAGGGGGTCTAGGGGATGTTATTCTAAGCTTGATAGAGGTCTAGCGAGGAAACTAAAAAATATATTAATAAATTAAATTATAGACCCAAAAAACAGCGTCTAACTGAACGCTTAAGTAATATATTTCATCTGCATATAATAATAATCACCAAAGTTCACGATCTCTCTCTCTCTCTCTCTATCTCTCTCTCTCTCTCTCTCTCTCTCTCTCTCTCTCTCTCTCTCCAATAAATGGCAAGGAGGCAAATTAGTTCCCTGTCATTTCAAATTACCCATAATTATTGACTAATTTAAGGTGGCGGGGGTTCGAATCCACGCGTCAGCTGGTGGGAAGATCGACACTGCTCGTCACTTGGGAAGACGATTGATTGATAGATTGATAGATTGACAGATGTATAAATATAAAGTTACATAATATAGATGGATAGATAGATAGATAAATCTTCTCTCTCACTCTCACTCTCACTCTCTCTCTCTCTCTCTCTCTCTCTCTCTCTCTCTCTCTCTCTCTCTCTTTTGCCATCAATATATCCTTAACATTCGTATAAACCGCATTTTTATTTTTGACAGACTTTTTTTTTTCCATTTTGATACCGAGAAGTGATTAGCTTTTGATTAAGATTTGATAATTCTTTCTCACTCACTCAAAATCAGTATGGAAACATTATTAATATGTTCTGCTGATTTTGAATGAAATCTAAAGTATAATTGTATATTTTCATTAACCCTCTCCGACATATGACGCGATTTTGAGCCTATTAGGGATACTTTTAAGCCTTTGTTACCATCAGGGGTATTTATAAACCTTTAGTTTAGTACCGGTACTTCAACCTCTGCAGTTGTCTTTGAGTTAGCTGTGGGCAGAAAACTAATTTTGGAGAGGTAATTATAAGAGTAGGAGAACACTATTTCTTACTGCTAATCTGACAACCTCTGCGTCATATGTGCGTGAAATGGTTAACTCAAATATATGCGTTGTATGGAAACTTTAACCCATTCAATACCGTGGCCGTCCTTTTCAATTTATTCTGGCTACTATTGAACGACTGTATGCAGTTTTAAGAAGGGCTCCAGTAATTTACAGGCTTCGAACTATCTCAGCTAACCTTTTTTTTTTTTTTTTTTTTCTACTACAGATCCTTCATTAGCCGCACAAAATCGTGTACATAGAGCTTGAACCAAACTAAGAAGACATCACCGGTACAGAGAGGGTTAATTAATATATAAGCGCTACCTACAAACCTATACTTCACCTACAGAGAAAGGGGTGAGGGAACATGAAAGTGGTCACGAACCCTAGGAATTGGAACTTTAAATGTTGTTTCTGTTCGGTCTCTGTCTCGAGTCGGCCACCCACAGCTATGGGGTGAGAGTATATGTGCCTGAGTATAATTATACATACATACCTACAAACCTTGAGGGGAGGTTTTTAGTTTGTTCCCTACTTTTTCATCAAGCTTAAAATTACACCCCCTAGACCCCCTTTCAAGATAAATTTGTACATTTTTCAGTAGAAAAATTTCCCGGCCGGAGGCCGGTTGCTCTTAAATTACAGGCTCGCTATCGCTCGCCAGGAAAAAATCGACACCTTAACGGCACGAAAGGTCTTAAAATTGACAGAAATGGGGCAAAATGTCTAAAAATATCCAAACTACTATGGCGAAGGTCTTAAAATCTCAACAGCAATGGGGCTAAATATGAGGGAGAAAGGGGTCCAGAAAAAAATCCCTCAAGTGGAAATCTCCCCTTCATGCATCCTGTGCAATATGAATTACGAACTTCTATTTTCTTTCTCCAGGTATGTTGAGAGAGAGAGAGAGAGAGAGAGAGAGAGAGAGAGAGAGAGAGAGAGAGAGAGAGAGAGAGAGAGAGAGAGAGAGAGAGAGAGATATGCCAAATGATTGAAGACAAGAAATACGTAGAAAACGGTTCCTGGACATCTCAACCAGTAGACCATTTCAACCAGTAGCTCTCAACCAGTGCCAAATCAACCGAGACCAACCAAAACCAATGCCACAATATAGTACTAACCTAACTAACTTAATTACTTGACCTAACCTAACCTAACCGTATTGGTGGATTTGGTACTGGTGATGTTGATTTGGTACTGGTGATGTTGATTTGGTACTGGTGATGTTGATTTGGTACTGGTGATGTTGATTTGGTACTGGTGATGTTGATTTGGTACTGGTGATGTTGATTTGGTACTGGTGATGTTGATTTGGTACTGGTGATGTTGATTTGGTACTGGTGATGTTGATTTGGTACTGCTGATGTTGATTTGGTACTGGTGATGTTGATTTGGTACTGGTGATGTTGATTTGGTACTGGTGATGTTGATTTGGTACTGGTGATGTTGATTTGGTACTGGTGATGTTGATTTGATACTGGTGATGTTGATTTGGTACTGGTGATGTTGATTTGGTACTGGTGATGTTGATTTGGTACTGGTGATGTTGATTTGGTACTGGTGATGTTGATTTGGTACTGGTGATGTTGATTTGGTACTGGTGATGTTGATTACGTTCCTTTGTGACATTATTGCGAAAGTGTAGTGCGTTTTCACAGGAAGACAAGCCTGAGAGAGAGAGATAGAGTGAGAGCGAGTGAGAGTGAGAGAAAGAGAGAGAGAGGCCGACACTGAGAGAGAGAATGAAAGGGATAGAGAGAGAGTGAGTATGGGTGTGTGTGTGTGTGAGAGAGAGTATGTATATGTGTGTGTGTGTGTGTGTGTGTGTGTGTGTGTGTGTGTGTATGGGTGTGTGTGAGACAGAGTGAGACAGAGAACCGTATGACAGAGAACTTGATTAACGCCATCAATCAGATTACCAGTAAGGCGATTAACACCGACACACAAACTGACAGACAGGTACGTTGAGGAGCGGGACGGGTGGCGGGGATAATATTAGCTGCTCTGATGTCAAATATATTAAAGTCGACGCCACTGCATTAACCCTTTGAAGCTCTGACGCGTTTTTTGCAGTTTATTTTGGCTATCATTAGACGATTGTATGCAGCTTAGGAAGGACCTGTGGGTATTAAAAGGGTGAATACTAGCTCAATCGACCCTCCGACTCCCGTATCCCGTTACTAATCTGAATAAAATCGTCTAATAGTAGCCAGAACACAGAACAGAAACGCGTATTGGAGCTTGAAAGGGTTAAGGGTTGTTGGTTGGTTTTTTCTAGACCCCCTTCTCCCTCATGTAGAGCCCCATTTGTTTTCATATTTTAAAACGTTAATTTCTTTGTCAATATGTAGACCTTTCCTGCCATTTAGGGTGACAGGTCAGTTCAACCAGTGCCGCTTCAACCAGTGCCACTTTAACCAGTGCTAATTCAACCAGTGGCCACTTCAACCAGTGACCATTTCAACCAGTGCCCATTTTAACCAGTAGGTTAGGTTAGGTTAGGTTACTGGTTAAAATGGTCACTGAAATGGTCACTGGTTGAAGTGGCCACTGGTTGAGTTAGCACTGGTTAAAGTGGCACTGGTTGAAGTGGCACTGGTTCAACTGACATGGAACCGCCATTTAGGTGTCGATTTTTTCTTGGCAGCTAGTGCCGATACAAATGGCCAGTCCTGTATAGAATCGTGAGGTTCAGAGTCTTAAAGATTCCAGGACGAGCTCCATAGAAACTGAAACTGAAACTGAAACTGAGCTAAAACAAGCCTGTAAATTAGGAGAAACGGCATTCGATCAGCGCAGTTTTCTATCGAAAAATGTACACATTTATCTCGAAGGGGTTCCTTGGGATATAATATCTGTAAAGGTTGATGACACTGATAATTTTATTACCTACGCTAACGAAGTTGGACGGAGGTTACGTTATTGCCTCCGTTTGTCTTTTTTTTTTTTTTTTTAATAAGATATATAAACAAGTTAAGGGGAGACTGGCCGTTTGTTTGGTCTATTAATTAATTTATTTATATATATGTTTTTAAGTTTCCTCCCTAGACCTCCATCAAGCTTTAAAAAAACACCCCCTAGACCCCCCCCTTCAAGATAAATTTGTACGTTTTTCGGTAGAAAAATTTCCCGGCCAAAGGCCGGTTCGTCTTAAAATTGCAGGCTCGCTTTCGTTCGCCAAGAAATAATCGACATCTAAATGGCACGAAAGGTCTTAAAATTGACAACGAAATGGGGCGAAAGGAGTTACAATCGCCAAACTAATGTGGGCCGAACGTCTTATAATCTGAAAACTAGTGGGGCTAAACATTAGGGAGAAGGGGGTCCAGAAAAACGGTCTGGCTCCCCTTAAGAACCGATTTTCACGGCGGGTTGGTGGGCAGATAGGATATGCGCCAAGGAGGTGATCGGTAGAGCGCATACCTCCGACAATCTAGACGGCTATTAAAGTTATGAAGCAGTGTTCGCGATATTTAGTGGGCAGAATGATATGCGCTAAGGAAGAAATGATTCCAGATAGCAAGCCGGCAATTTAGGAGGAACCGGGCCATTTATCTACCAACAAATGCACACATATATTTTGAAGGGGACTTCTCGGGTGTATATACCTAAAGATTGATGAAGGTCTAGGGAGGACATTTAACAACAAATAATAATATTAATAATAATGTATGTATGTATGTATGTATGTATGTATGTATGTATGTATGTATGTATATGTATGTATGTATGTATGTATGTATGTATGTATGTATGTATGTATGTTGTATGTATGTATGTATGTATGTATGTATGTATGTATGTATGTACGTATATATGTGTGTGTGTCTGTAGTATGTATGTATGTATGTATGTATGTATGTATGTAATTGTACGTATGTGTGTATGTATGTATGTATTTATGTACGTATGTATGTATGTATGTATGTAGTATGTATGTAGTATGATAGTATGTATGTATGTATGTATATGTATGTAGTGTGTGGTGTTTTGTGTGGTGTGTGTTTGTGGTGTTTGTGTGTGGTGTGTGTGTGTGTGTGTGTGTGTGGGTGTGTGTGTGTGTGTGTGTGTGTGTGTGTGTGTGTGTGTGTGTGCATGTGTGTATGTATGTATGTATGCATGTATGTATGTATGTATGTATGTATAATATATACTCAGGCCCATACCCCATAGCTGGTGGTGACCGACTCGAGACAGAGCCCGAACAGAAACAACATTTAAAGTTCCATTTCTTAGGGTCCGGGATGATTTGCCGCTTCCCTCGCCCTTTACTCTGCCTCTTCTAGTAGGTGAATTTTACAATGGGGGGAGGATTCCTAGCCCCCTGCCCCCAGAAGGAAAAGTAGGACAGTAAAAGAGACAGACAGAAACGGCTAAGGTAGGGTAGAGGATGCCAAACCTCACTCTGGATAGGACCAACCCTCCCTCACCTTATTATAATAATGCAGATATAAAATAAATACTGTATACAAATAATAAACTAAAATTCTCCCCTGAACTCCCTCTCTGGTGATAGATGGCTTTAGTTAGAGTGACCGGCCCTCCCATCCAAGCTAAGATCTATTTGGTGAGGCCGCTGGACCTTGTGTACCTTAGTGGGCCGAGGTTTATAGTCTATTCGCTGTAAGTAGGCGATCAATCATGACCTCTAACCTCTGTAACTCAAAGACGACTAGCGTAATCGAGCTAATATGTCTACCATTTGGGAAGAGTCAATCCAGGAATAGATGCGGAAATTGTACAGCCCATTTTCTCCAGCCCTTTTTGAGTTACAGAGGATAGAAGTCATGATTTCTCGCCTACTTACAGCGAATGGACTAGAGCCAAGATCAATTTGGTGAGGCCGCTGGACCTTGTTTACCTTAAGGGGAGATTTCCACTTGAGGGATTTTTTTCTTTACCCCTTTCTTCCTCATGTTTAGCCCCATTGCTTTGAAATTTTAAGACGTTCGCCCCATTAGTTTGGCGATTTAAAGAACTTTCATCCCATTTATGTCACTTTTAAGACCTTTCGTGCCATTTAGGTGTCGATTTTTTCTTAGCGAGCGATAGCGAGCCTGTAATTTAAGAGGAACCGGCCTTTGGCCGGGAAATTTTTCTACCGAAAAATGTACACATTTATCTTGAAAGGGGGTCAAGGGGGTGTATTTTCAAGCTTGATGGAAGTCTAGGAAACACACTAAAAACCTCCCCTTAAGGGGCCGAGGGTTAGTGCGACACGGCTCTTAGAGGGAGTGGCCGCTCTGGTCTGATTTACATTTAGAATACTTGACTCCGATATTATAGAGTCCGTTTATTATTATTAACCCCTTCTTTACCAACTGGGTCTTTATATGTTGGCAACTATTAGACGGTGACCGGTCAACTCAACCAGTAGACCATTTCAACCAATAGCTCTCAACCAGTACCAAATCAACCAATACGGTTAGGTTAGGTTAGTACTATATTTTGGCGCTGGTTTGGTTGGTCTTGGTTGATTTGGCACTGGTTGAGAGCTACTGGTTGAAATGGTCTACTGGTTGAGATGACATGGAACCCTATTAGACGATTTTATTCAGTTTCAAAAGGGCCTCCAGCCATTAAAAGGCTGCGAACTATCTCACTCGACCGTTATTAACACCACACATTCTTCTTAAGGGGAGATTTCCACTTCAGGGATGTTTTTCTTGACCCCCTTCTCCCTCATGTTTAGCCCCATTGCTTTTGATATTATAAAACGTTCGCCCCATTAGTTTAGCGATTTTAAGAGCTTTCACCCCATATTAAGACCTTTCGTGCCATTCAGGTGTCGATTTTATCCTGGCGAGCGATAGCGAGCCTGTAATTTAAGAGGAACCGGCCTTTGGCCGGGAAATTTTTCTACCGAAAAATGTACAAATTTATCTTGAAAGGGACTCAAGGGGGTATAATTTTAAGCTTGATGGAGGTCTAGGGAATAAAGTAAATACCTCCCCTTAAACTGCACAAAATCATCTAAATATAACTAGAATCATATTAAAAAGACTTCGCCGGTACAGAAGGGGTTAAGCCAAGCATATTAATCACTAACCTCATTATAGTTAGCATACGTGAGTTGGATTATTTTATAGTCCATTTATTATTTTTGTATTAGGCCAAAAATAATGACCACCCAATCTCTTATAAGTCATTACAGTTACATTACCCGAGTTGGTTATTATGCAGTCTATTTAATATCCATAGTTCAAGAATACCCGAGATTGTTATTATTATTATTATTATTTTATTTTTTTGTATATCCATTTTTTTTTTTTTTTTTTTTTAATCCACTATGCCTAGATATTAACCCTTTGAGTACCAGCGACGTGTACTCTGTTATATTCTAGCTATATTTAGACGATATTAGGCAGCTGGGGAAGGATCTGCGGTATCGTAGTGATAAGGGGTGGTTGAGGTAGTTTGAAGCCTTATCATTGCTAGAGGTCCTTCCCAAGCTGAATAGAATCGTCTAATGGTCAACAGAATAGGATGAAAAGGACGTCCCTGGTACTGAATGGGCTAACTACTGTAACTCATTTACAGGTAGATTTCCTGAGTTGGTTATTCTATTGTCCATTTATTATTATTAGGCCAAAAATATTGACCATTAACCTCTATAACTCATATCGACACCTACACTGACACGAAGAATCGTAATATTGACTAAAAATGGGGTAAAAGTTCTTAAAATCGACAAAATAATGGGGCGAACGTCTTAAAATATGAAAACTAATGGGGCTAAACGTGAGGAAGAAGGGGGACCAAAAAAACCCGATCCATCTCCCCTTAAGAGCTTTACATCAGGGTTACTAGTCGAGACGTAAAATATTGCTAAATCTGTGCTTTAAAATCGCTAGTAGGCTGCTACATAGTAAACACGAGCTAAACATCGCTAGAATAATGCCACAATCTTTAGTATATATCTCAGAATGGCTCAATCTTTAGTATATATCTCAGAATGGCTCAAATCTCCAGAATATTGCTAGAAATAATGTCGCTAGGTGTAAACATTTGCCACTTGATAGAAGTAAATACCTCTAGATCTAGCAGGATAGTAGCTAAATTGGCAACACTGCTACATAGTACTACAAGTGATGCCAGGCAGCTTGAGGAACAACAACAACAACTACTACAAGTGATTGATCGATAATTCACAGACTGTCTAGTATTATTATGTTCCCTCCACCAACCGACTTTACTCCTAAACTCAATTAATGAAAATTCACACACAATACATGATGGCAAAAGGTCCAGCAGTTGGATTCGAACCTAGGATGCTCACACCGAAATTCAGTGCATTTATCCATTGCGCTACGAAGACAGTTATTATTATATTGTGCAATCACCTTTCTATGTTATTGCATTCTTCAGCAAGAGCAAACCCAGCACTTACATATTAACCCTTTCAGGTCCGGGGGTTGCCGTTTAGTATTCATAAATAGAATGATGTTAAGGGGGGTGACCTGCTTTTTGTTATTTCTGTCCTTTTCTCTCTTTCTCTGGCTTGTATCCATTCGGCCCCATTCGGCCCCATTCAGCCAACTATTTTAAGACGTTTATCCCCATCTAGGTGTCGATTTCTTCCTGGCGAAGGAGGCGATTGCGAGCTAGGCATTATATGAAGGAAAGAAATCCGGCTTCGCCCGGAGAAATTGTTTTTCTATCGAACAATATGTACACCAAATTTAGCCTGCTGTCAAACAAAAATTAAAAATATGCTGGCTCGCTACCGCTCACCATTAAAAAATTGACACCTGGATGGGGATAAACGTCTTAGAACAGTAGGCTGAATGGGGCCAAATGGATACAAGCCAGAGAAAGATAGAAAAGGACAGACCCAAAACAGGTCACCCCCCTTATGGTACACGAGCACACGAATATATACGACCGTGAGATCTTGTCTAGCTCCTACAATGAAAGGAAGGGAGGAGATTTGTGAGGCTGGAGTCGACTATATATCGTGAACTGAGCGGTGAGTTTGTGAGGCTACAAGCTTAAAGGCTGTGTGGGATACGGGATGAAAGCGGGTGCTGGGAGTCTTGAAGAGAAACTACTATGGTGGGGCAGATGCTCGGGGGCTTACCAGGCAGGCAGATCACCACACCAAACCCTGAGAAAGCGAGGATGAGAGAGGGAAGGTGGAGAGTGATGGAGAGTGAAGTGCATGAGGGCCCTGCCCCCGAGAGAGAGAGAGAGAGAGAGAGAGAGAGAGAGAGAGAGAGAGAGAGAGTGTGTGACTGAGTGAGTCCCCTACCTACTTACCTTTGAGGCACAGAGAGAGGGAAGTAGGGACATACTGCTGACTGATGTGGTGCGAAAAATCGTATTCTATATGTACAGTATGTATATTCGTGTGTGCGTGTATATATATATATATATATATATATATATATATATATATATATATATATATATATATATATATATATATATATATATATATATATATATTATTTGTAGGAACGCTGAAAGCAGTAACAAGAAATAGGGTGGTTAGTATGGAAGTGAAGAAGTCCTTGCATGACAGTGTGGTAATCCCGACATTGTCTTACGGAAGCGAAGCATGGACGTTTGAGAAGAGACTCAGACCAAGAGTAAGAGGGGTGGAAATGAGTTACTTGAGAAGTGCGTGCGGAGTTACATGGCGGGATAGACAGACGAATGAGGAAGTAAGAAGGAGGTGTGGTGTAAAGGTAGATGTGCTGGAAAGTGTGAAAAGGAACAACTTGAGATAGTTCGGCCATATGGAACGTATGGGAAGCGAGAGAATGACTAAGAAGGTGTACGAGAGTGAGGTGGAAGGACAGAGAGGGAGAAGTCGACCGAAAGAGAGGTTGGGAAGGATGG
>CM064495.1:7971725-8058578 GCA_032716605.1 Paralithodes platypus
GCTAATACACCTACTATAGGTAGCGCCAACGAACTTGACAATAATCTTGACCCCTTAACCCTTTCAAGCTCCAATACGCGTTTCTGTTCTGTTTTTTGGCTACTATTAGACGATTTTATTCAGATTAGTAACGGTATACGGAAGTCAAAGGGTTGATTGAGATAGTATTTACCCTTTTAATACCCACAGATCCTTCCTAAGCTGCATACAATCGTCTAATGATAGCCAAAATAACCTGCTAAAACGCGTCAGAGCTTCAAGGGGTTAACTTCTCATAACTTAAAATGAATGAAAGCAATCGAGCAGACATTTCTATCATTTGGGAAGAGCCCACCAGGAAATAGGTGTGGATATTGACAGCCAGTTTGCTCTTGGCACTTTTGAGTTACGAGAAGTTTAAGGGTCAAGATTATTGTCAAGTTTGTTGGCGGTACCTATAGTAACGTCACCGTGCGCACAGTCCTAAAATAGAAAACATATTTTTTTTTGTTTTTTTTTTCTTTTTTTTTTTTCTTTTTTTAAAGTTTTCTGGATCCCCTTGTCCCTCATTAGTTTTGACATTTTATGACGTTTGCCCCATTTGTTTGACTTTTTGCCCCATTTTTTGTTTTGTTTTTATTTTAAGACTTATCGTGGCATATACAGTAGATGTTGACTATTTCCTGTCATTTTGGAGGAACTGACCGAATTCTACCGTAAAACGTTTGTCCCATTAGTTTGACTTTTTGCCCCATTTTTGTTTTGTTTTTATTTTAAGACTTTCTATAGCATATAGGTGTTGATTATTTCCTGGCGAGCAATAGCAAGCCTGTCATTGTGGAGGATCGGGCCGAATTCTACCGTAAAATGTACACATTTATCTCGAGGGGAGTCATGTTTTTTTTTTCTTTTTGGTTGATCAATGTCTAGGGAGCAAACTAAAAACGCCGCTTTAAGGGGGGTGGGCCGGATTTCTGGACCACTTTCTCTCTCATGTTTAGCCCCATTATATTTCAGATGTTAAGATGTTTGCCCCATTAGTTAGTCGATTTTAAGACCTTTCGCCCCATTTCTTAGTCAATATTTAGACCTTTCGTGCTATTTAGGTGTCGATTTTTTCCCTGGCGAACGATAGTGAGCCTGTAATGTTGGAAGAACCGGCCTTCGGCCGATACATTTTTCTACCGAAAAATTTACAAATTAATCTAGAAGGGGGATCTAATGGATGTTTTTTTTAAATTTGATGGAGGTATAGGGAGGAAACTAAGAAAATCATAAAAAGATCATTAACCCGTTCAGTACCAGGGATGTCCTTTTCATCATATTCTGGCAACAAATATACGATTTTATTCAGCTTAGGAAGGACCTCTAGCAATAGTAAGACTTCAAACTATCTCAACCAACCCTTTAAACTACCACAGATCTTTCCTAAGCCGCATAATATCGTCTAAATATAGCTAGAATAAAATATAGCACACGTCACTGGTACTCAAAGGGTTAAAAAGGCAAATAAACTGGCCATCTCCCCTTAAGGCGATGAAAAGAAACACTAGAATGGGTTTTGCACAAGTATATGACGATAGGGACCTACAGAGACCGAGAGATGTTTAGAGATATATTGCTGACCAGGTAGAGACAGACAGGACAGGACAGTATACCTAGCCAGTCTGATTCTTAAGGGGGGTCACCAGATTTTTTTCTTCTCTTTCTCTCCCTCTCTCTTTGGCCTGGCTTGTATCCATTCGGCCCCATTCAGCCTACTGTTTTAAAACGTTAATCCCCATCCAGGTGTCGATTTCTTCCTGGCGAGCGATAGCGAGCCAGCATTGTATGGAGAAATCCATTGTATGGAGAAATCCATTGTCTGGAGAAATCCGGTTTCGCCGGAGACATTTTTCTATCGAAATATGTACAAATTTAGCTTGCTGTCAAAACAAAAATATTTATATGCTGGCTCGCTACCGCTCGCCAGGAAAATATTGTCACCTGGATGGGGTAAACGTCTTAAAACAGTAGGCTGAATGGGGCTGAATGGATACGAACAAAAAAGAGACGGAGAGAAAGAGAAAAAAAGCGAGGTGGGTTCCCTGTAACATGGAAAGTAAAATGCTTGGTTAATCATGAAATTAATATATATCATCTTAAACTACAACTCAAAAGAGTAAACTGAGCCTTTCGAAAGCTACACTCTTCCAAAATTTACAGACGTGGACAGAAATGTTTGGACAGCTCTTGGAGGTACAATAATGAAACACTATTGAACCATTTATATAAATGATTGATCGATAAAGATAAATATACTGTCATTCACTAGTAAATGCAGAACAGTTTTGACTAATATTAGGCAGTGTTCATGTATTCTTTACCACGAATGTACCTTATAGACAATAATAATATTTTGGAGGAATACATTCTGTGCAGTAGAGTATAGTATATATATATATATATATATATATATATATATATATATATATATATATATATATATATATATATATATATATATATATTATAATTATAATAAAATGCTATGAACAAATGGCCATATTCCAAAAAGAACTGCATGATCATAACTTTCATCTTGAACGAAATACGTACAATTAAATTATATTTTAGGATTTCGGGTGGCAATAAATGCTCTCATAATGTTTATTAGCTCGAACAAACTTAAACAAATATTTAGTAATACGGCCTCTTATACGCTAAAAACATTATAATGTTTTCTTGTTGAAAACGTAGAATGCACTGGTGAAAAAATCATAATGCTTAATACACAGATTCTAAGCAAAATAGGGTAATAATTGGATGTTTTACAATGCTACCAGTACTAAAGTCTATTCGCTGTAAGTAGGCGAGAAATCATTACCTCTACCCTCTGTTACTCAAAAAGGGCTTGAGCAAATTGGCTGTAAATATCCACGTCTATTCCTTGACTGTCTCTTCCCAAATGGTAGAAATATTAGCTCAATTACTCTTGTTTTTGAGTTACAGAGGTTAGAGGTCATGATTTCTCGCCTACTTACAGCGAATAGACTATGCCTATTAATTAGCTTTCCCTTGCAGGTATTTGGTTCTGTATTATATACCTGTACCTTAACTAATTCATAGACACACGAACCGTAGATGGTGACCCTTAGCAACAAATATTGTCTATCTTACTAGCTTTTTACAATTTATGTATTTATTCTATCTGCGTCCTTGAAAATAGTCGATAGTAAACTTCACACACTTAAGTGGGTAGGGTTTATTCTTGTTTGGTCTATTTATACAAATATATATTTATTGTTTTAGTATCCTCGCTAGACCTCCATCAAACTTAAAAATACACCCTTTAGATCCCCCTTCGAGATAAATTGGTACATTTTCGGTAGAAAATGTCACGCGTGAAGGCCGGTTCCTCATAAAATTATAGGCTTGCTTTCACTCGCCAGGAAAACATCGACACCTAAATGGCATGAAAGGTCCTGATATTTACAAATAAATGGGTGGAATGCTCTTAAAATCATCAAACTGAAAACTAATGAGACCTAACATGAGGGAGAAGGGATTCCAGAAAAAGCAACTACTACCTCCCCCTCAAGCAAACGCAAACACGAAACCTTTACCAGAATGTTGTGTGCCAGACCAGATACTAAAGGTGCAGCAATTATCTTACAATTTGTGTATTTGTACTGTCTCCCTCTCTCATGAATATGCCTTGCGACTTAGGTTTTAGTCTTCATATCATTTTTCACAGCTTGCCTGAGAGTCTAATGCTATAATAATATGATCTTTATGCACGAGACCTGTTTAGCTTGTAACAAAAAAATCAGCAGTACATACTAATATTATTGAAAAGTGGAGAAAAGAATATTCATATTTATTCATACCGGTGAGTAAAAATTATAAAAAAAATAGGAAACAAAGGGGATAGGAAGTATATGATTTCAATATAACAAAGCATGAAAATTAATACGTAAAATAATATAATGGAAACATACACATTAAGGCGAATGCAAAATGAGGACGATATAGGAAATTCAATTAACAAAGGTACGAAATATGCGCACCCACCCACCTAAACACACACGCACACACCCACCTACACACACACACACACCTACACACACATACGCATTACGCACCCACCCACCTTTGCTGACGATTTGCTGACGATACAAAAATTGCAAATAGCGTACTCTCAAAAGAACAAGTTGACGATATGCAACACAATCTAGATAAATTGTCATGTTGGGCCCAAATTTGGCAAATGAGTTTCAATGCGGATAAATGTAAAGTACTACATATCGGATACCTAAATGAGAAAGCAAACTATTCGATGAATGGCACTCAGCTTAAGAATGTAAACAGAGAAACCGATCTGGGAGTAACAATATCGAGTAACCTAAAACCGAGTCAACAATGTTCAGAAGTTGGTAAGAAGGCAAACAAAATAATTGGCTTTATAGGCAGGTCATTTGAGCATAAATCCAAAGAAGTTATCCTAACCCTTTACAATTCATTAGTCCGCCCTCTTCTGGAATACTGCGTTCAATCCTGGTGCCCTTATTACCAAAAAGATATAAACAAGCTAGAACGAGTTCAACGTAGAGTTACCAAAATGATACCTAGCCTAAAGAAACAAACCATACGAAGAGCGTCTTAGAGAATTAAATCTATTTCCTTTAACCCAGCGCAGATTAAGAGGTGACTTAATTCAAGTGTTCAAGATCATCAAAGGCATCGACAATATGAACTGTAGTAAGTACTTCACTATCGACCAATCTAATTACACGCGGGGAAACGGTTGCAAAATTATTGGTAAATCTTTTAACTCACACTAATCTAAGAATTTCTTCTTCAATCGAGTTGTCAACTTGTGGAATGGGCTTCCCCAAAACGTTATAGACTGCATCACCGTTGATTCATTTAAACTCCGCCTAGACAAATATCTCGCATCAAACCCGCGACTGACTGCGTTTGTAAATGAATAACTTTATTTTATCCCCCCCTCAGTTACTAACCCATCTGTCCCCTACTAACTTCCTAATCCTGCCACGGACATTAGTTCCAGGGCAGTAATTCCCTTTCCAATGTTCCCTTACCCACTCTAAACCACTGTTTGGACACTTGATCCTCAGTGTTTTGGAGGACAAGCAACCTAGAAGGGTCACTAGATCTGTTGTTGCTTGATTTCCTTTGTACTCCTTTGTACTCCTTTGTACTTTGTACCTAAACACACTCATGCACACACACTCCACAAAATTAATTGAGCTACGATAACAGGAAGGAGACAGCTCAGACCAGGATAAACAACTATGATCACAGGCCACGGACACCCCTATTAACATGAATGCACAATATATTACTAAATGCACAAAGAACGAACACCACGGCACGAACCTACGATAATAGAAGACTGGGAAGAAGAAGAAGAACAATAATACACGGGGGAAATAAGCAACGTTTTCAATCAAGTACTCTTCTTCAAATGTGTTTATTTCCCCTTCTGTTTACATTTCGAAGCTTTCATTAACCCCTTCTGTACCGGGGACTTCTTTCTCATTATATTCTGGTAACTAGTAGACGATTGTATTCAGTTGAGGAAGGATCTCTAGCAATGATAAGCCTTCGATCTATCTCTGTCAACTCTTCTAACTACCACAGATCCTTCTTAAGCTGCATAACATAATATAAATATAGATAGAATAAAATATAACCGACGTCGCTGGTACAGAAAGGGTTAATATGATTTATATGTGGTGATGGCTATATATATATATATATATATATATATATATATTTTTTTTTTTTTTTTTTTTTTTTTTTTTAATCTCCGCCAACGAAGTTGGACGTAGGTTATATTTTGTCTCCGTTTGTCCATTTGACTGTTAGCCCGTTTGTCTGAGAGTAAGATATCTCAAAAGGGTTTGAACTCTACTGTCTCCGTGGGCTCTTTACGCCCATACAACTTCTTTCTCTGTTCAGGGGTAATGTGCGCCCATGTATCGAGTAATGTTCCTATGTGTGGGGAAGTTCCACCCAAACTGCACTTCTCAAAGGGTAGAGTCAAAAACATTTTGTCTCATCAACTCACTTCCCCACTAATTTTCTACTATATCTCTATACACACCTCAGTTGCGCATCTCTATCTCTCTTCTACCGCTATTACAATAATCAGTGTTCTACAGAGCTTTCTCAGTCGGTGGTACACGCCTTTCAACACATTCCTACCCTTATGCTGTCCAACAATCTAACTCAAGAGTGAACCAATTTCCCCAGTTTTTCTTCCGTTCATAAAGTAAACTATGAAACTCTCTACCTCAATTTCTTTCCCTCATCCTACAACTTAAAATACTTCAAGTTCCATGTGACCAGAGATGTAGACTCCAACGCACCTAGAATTTGTCTCTATTTCACTTATTATGTTATATTTTTTCTTAAATCTACAGTATATGGAATTATCAATACACTTAAGTTGCGTTTAGGAATTAGACTCCACATGTGCTAGAACCATTGTTAGAAGAAACAGAATTAACTGGGAAAAATAAAAATGCCTAATAAACTGTTTCTACGCACATTATGATTATGCAGGTACTAATTATATGTCTTACAATGATACCAGTAACACTTAAAATTATTATTTCCACAAAGGTTTAAGGTTTTGTATGAATAATTCTTAAACTTACAAATCCTGTAGTATAACATTTTTAATATCTTACTCTCTTCAGACATGCCATTTATTAAGTTTCTCTGCGTACGTGGTTATTGTCGCGAGTAAAATACATACACTTAAGGGACCCCACCTCGCTTTTTTTTTCTTTCTCTCCCTCTCTCTTTGGCTTGTATCCATTCTGCCCCATTCAGCCTACTGTTTTAAGACGTTTACCCCCATCCAGGTGTCAATATTTTCCTGGCGAGCGGTAGCGAGCCAGTATATATATTTTTTGTTTTGACAGCAAGCTAAATTTGTACATTTTTCGATAGAAAAATGTCTGGCGAAGCCTGATTTCTCCATACAATGCTAGCTCGCTATCGCTCGCCAGGAAGAAATCGACACTTGGATTGGGATAAACGTCTTAAAACAGTTGGCTGAATGGGGCCGAATGGATACAAGCCAGGGAAAGAGAGAAAAGGAGAGAAAGATAAAAAACAAAAAACAGGTGACCCCCCTTAAACAAATACAAGCACGAAACCTTCACCAGCATGTTGTGTGCCAAAGTAGATAATAAGAGTGCAACAATGATCTTGTAATTTGGAATTTGCCAGTCTTACGAGATGATAAATATACCTTGCGACTCGGGAGGTTTTATTCTGTAGATAAGTTTTCACGGCTTTCCAGGACATGAGTTTCATAATAAAATGACATGATCTTTAAGGGGAGGTTTTTAGTTGATTCCCTAGACTTCCATCAAGCTTAAAATTACTCCCCCTAGATCCCCTTTCTAGACAAATTTGTAATTTTTTTCGGTAGACAAATTTCCCGGCCGAAGGCCGGTTCCCCTTAAATTACAGGCTCGCTATCGCTCGCCAGGAAAACATCGACACCTAAATAGCGCGAATAGTCTTAAAATTGACAGAAATGGGGCGAGGGTTCTTAAAATCGCCAAACTAATGGGGCGAACGTCTTAAAATCTCAAAAGCAATGGGGCTAAACATGAGGGAGAGAGGGGTAAAGAAAAAAAATCCCTCATGTGGATATCTCCCCTTAAGCACGAGATCAATTTAGCTTGTGATTTTGCTAGTGGTAATGTCTTCAAATAATAATACGAAATAGAAAAGAGAAAAATCCTAGAATAAATATAACACATTTATATTTGCAAGATAAATAGAGGAAAGGAAAAGGTTATTTAATATCATACAAAGCAGAAAAAACAAATGAATTAACTTACCAAAAAAAAAAAAGAAAGAGAGAGAGAGAGAGAGAGAGAACATACTACACACACGCTACACATAATTAATTGAGTTACGATAACAGGAAGGAGACAGCTCAGACCAGGATAAACCAGTATGATCACAGGCCACGGACACCCCTATTAATATGAGTACACAATATATTACGAAATGCTCAAGATACCATAGCACGAAAATACGATAATAGAGGACTGGGAAGAAAAAGAATAATACACGGGGAAAATAAGAAGCAAACGTGAACGACTAAAACATAAAGGGTTATTATTTCAAATATCTCTTAGTTTTATTGAAATATAAACGATTTTGTAACCATACGACCAAAAGTCGTAATATTGAAGACATCACATAAAAAAAAAAAAAAAAAAAAAAAAAAAAAAAAAAAAAAAAAAAAAAAAAATAAAAAAAAAAAAAAAAAAAAAAAAAAAAAAAAAAAAAAAATCATGAGTCATAAATTGTACGATCTTTCGAATTTGTACTGTATAAATCCCAGAGTGAAAATACAATCCCGTAGAATACTATATAAAAACGTAAAGACGTACAGTATATACAGACATAATACAAACCTAACTAGATACATATATACAAACATACATACAAACCTAACTAGATACATATATACAAACATACATAGATACATATATACAAACATAGATACAAACCTAACTAGATACATACATACATAGATACATATATACAAACATACATACAAACCTAAATATACATACAGGCAGACATAAATACAGACATATATACAGACATAATACATACCTAAATAGATACATACAGGCAGACATAAATACAGACATATATACAGACATAATACATACCTAAATAGATACATACAGGCAGACATAAATACAGACATATATACAGACATAATACATACCTAAATAGATACATACAGGCAGACATAAATACAGACATATATACAGACATAATGCATACCTAAATAGATACATACAGGCAGACATATATACAGACATAATACATACCTAAATAGATACATACAGGCAGACATAAATACAGACCTAAATATATACATACATACATACAGACATAAATACAAACATAGACCTAAATATATACATACAGGCAGACATACATACACACATAAATACAGACATAATACAGACCTAAATATATACATACAGGCAGACATACATACACACATAAATAGACATAATACAGACCTAAATAGATACATATATACAAACATAAACACAGACATAATACAGACCTAAATACATACATACATACAGACATAATACAGACCTAAATAGATACATATATACAAACATAAACACAGACATAATACAGACCTAACTACATACATACATACAGACATAATACAGACCTAAATAGATAGATAAATACACACATGAATATATACAAAAATAAAAACCTAAATACAGACAGACACAACTGAAGAATCGTGACACCGATAATAAATCCTACGTTGCCGCGGTTTATCCTTTGTAATGTAGCTAAGTCGGATGAAGAAGCGAGCCCGTCCTCTAGCGGAATTAGAAACAGTTTTAGCTCGTAACTCAGGCGGGTGGAGGAGGAGGTAAGAGGAGGAGGAGGAGGAGGAGGGGTGGTGGTGGTGGGAGGTGGAGGAGGAGAGAGTGGTAAAGGAGGAGGGGTGATGGTGGAAGGTGGAGGGGAGAGGGTGGTGGTGGGAGGTGGAGGAGTGGTGGAGAGAGAGAGAAGGGGGAGGGCAAGGAAGTGGAGGGTAGTGAATAGATAAGAGGCGGTGGAGGAGGAAGTGGAAAACGAGGTAAAGAAGGAAGAGGAGGGGGGGGGGGGGGAGGGGAAGGTGTAGGAAGACTTACAAAGGATAACAGAGGGCTTACGATTGGCATCAGAACTATTGGTCCTTACGAGGCTATTTGGAGACACAGGTAAGCTGTCTATTTACTAGGTAGATTAAAGGATAGACAAGTAGTAGAAGGACGAGGAGGGGAGGAATGGAGGAGGCGAGGAGGAGGGGTAGATGGCGGGGAGATATGAGTAAGGGAAGAGGAGGTGGGGAAAGGAGAGGATAGGGAAACTGCAAGGGGAGGGGGGGGGGGGGGGGGGAGTAGGAAAAAGATGAGGGTGTGGAAGAGTAGGGGAGAGATGAGTGAGGGAAGGGGAAGTGGGGAAAGGAGAGGGTAGGGAAACTGCAGGGGGAGGGGGGCTAGGAAGAAGATGTAAAGGGGTGGAGGAGGAGGAGGAGTAGGGGTAGATGGCGGGGAGAGAGATGACTGAGGGAAGGGGAAGTGGGGAAAGGTTATTTTTTTTATTTTTTTTATTCTTTATTGAGATTGTACACATACAGAACATGACATATACATTGTCTCAAAAGGGCAAACAGTGATTATACATTCCTTTAACCACCTTTGCCCTTTGGAGACAATGTATGGGTAGGGAAACTGCAAGACGAAGACGAAGACGAAGACGAAGACGAAGACGAAGACGAAGACGAAGACGAAGACGAAGACGAAGACGAAGACGAAGACGAAGACGAAGAAGAAGAAGAAGCAGCAAGGAAGAGGAGAAGACAGATAAGAAGAAGAAGAAGAAGAAGAAGCAAGGAAGAGAAGACAGAAGAAGAAGAAGAAGAAGAAGAAGAAGAAGGGGGAAGAAAGAAGAAGAAGGAAAGAAAGAAGAAAAGAAGAGGAAGAAGAAAAGAAAGAAGAAGAAGAAGAAGAAGAAGAAGAAAGAAGAAGAAGAAGAAGAAGAAGAAGAAGAAGAAGAAGAAGAAGAAGAAGAAGAAGAAGAAGAAGAGGCAGTATGAATCGCGTGTAATCAAGTTATGTATGACCGTATTTTTCCTCTCTCCCTCTCTCTCTCTCCCTCTCTTGCGCCTTTTCATTTTCTCAACCGGGGAAACGTTCAAGTTAAAACGCTCGTCTTTCTTAATTAATTTGAGAGTGTTGTCCATGGAGCGCCGTGGAGATCCTGGAGTGTGAGAGATCGGCCAGCTGGCTTCATTTAAGGGGAGATGGGCCTTGTTTATGGTCTATTAATTAATGTATTCCTTTATTTCTTAGTTTCCTCGCTAGACCTCCATCAAGCTTAGAAAAACACCCCCTAGAGTGCCTAGACTCCCCTTCAAGATAAATTTGTACATTTTTCGGTAGAAAAATATCCCGGCCAAAGGCCGGTTCCCTCTTAAAACTTCAGGCTCGCTATCGCTCGCCAGGAAAAAATCGACATCTAAATGGCACAAAAGGTCTTAAAATTGACAACTAAATGGAGCGAAAGGTATTCAAATCGCCAAACTAATGGACCGAACGTCTTATAATCTCAAATCAAATGGGGCTTAACACGAGGGAGAAAGGGGACCAGACAAACGACCCATCTCCCCTTAACGCTAATTGACCACTTGCGAGTCTCGGTCTATATAAGGAAGTTTTAGAGCTATAGGCATCAATATTAAGGGGGGGGGGGGGGGTTGACCTGTTTTTGTTCTGGCCTTTTCTATCTTTCTCTGGCTTGTATCCATTCGGCCCCATTCAGCCTACTGTTTTAAGACGTTTATCCCCATCCAGGTGTCAATTTCTTCCTGGCGAGCGATAGCGAGCCGGCATTGTATGGAGAAATCCGGCTTCGCCGGAGAAATTTTTCTATGTACAAATTTAGTTTGTTATCAAAACAAAAATACATATATGCTGGCTCGCTACCGCTCGCCAGGAAAATATTGACACCTGTATGGGGGTAAAAGTCTTAAACCAGTAGGCTGATTTGGGCCGAATGGATACAAGCCAAAGAGAAAGGGAGAGAAACATAAAAAAAAGCGAGGTGGGCCACTTTAGCTCTAATGTATATGCCTGGTACGGATATACTGTATGTGAATGTATATGACACCAGTGGCCCCAATATGGCGGAGGTTGGCTATCCTTGTTTAAAATAGGCTCTCTAATTGGGCCCACATTTCATTTTTTTATGATGACTGAAAAATGTATTCTCTGTGAAAGTTCTCTCAATATAACAAAACATAACTAGATATCTAGCATGGACCGTATTGTTGTTTATTCAACATTAAGTTTTATGCAAAATACTAGTTCTCTATGGCAGATTTAATTTCTGATATAGGCTACCATGTAGTTACAGAACGGAAAAGGAAATCTCTCGCTCTCTCTCTCTCTCTCTCGCTCTCTCTCTCTCTCTCTCTCTCTCTCTCTCTCTCTCTCTCTCTCTCTCTCTCTCTCTCTCTCTCTGTCTCTCACATCTCTCTCTCTCTCTCTCTCTCTCTCTCTCTCTCTCTCTCTCTCTCTCTCTCTCTCTCTCTCTCTCTCTCTCTCTCTCTCTCTCTCTCTCTCTCTCTCTCTCTCTCTCTCTCTCTCTCTCTCTCTATATATATATATATATATATATATATACTGTATGTATAGTAATTAGCGCCTTCAGCACTTACGATCTCGGTGGTGTTATCTTATTCTGGCAAACAAAAGACGAGAGTCAAAGGGAAAAACAATATATTTTGATTAGTTTTGAGGTATTAAGACGTTCGTTCCGTTAGTTCGGCGATTTTAAGACCTTTCGCCTTATTTTGTTGTCAATATTAAAACCTTTCGTGCCCTGTAGGTGTCGATTTTTTCTGGCGAGCGATAGCGAGCCTCTAAATTTAGAGGGAACCGGCCTTCGGCCGGGACATTTTTCTACCGAAAAATGTAAACATTTATTTTGAGAGGGGGTCTAGGTGGTGTTTTTCTAAGCTTGATGGAGGTCTAGCGAGGAAACTAAAACATAGATAAAACAATATATATATAAATAAACAAACCAAGCACTAACCCCTTAAGTGTTTAGGGTCGGCAGGAGGATTTGACTCCCACAGATGTTTCTAGTGTTGAATAAAGTTGGCTAATGATGGCCAAAATAAAATGAAGGAACGCAATGTCATAAACTGAAAGGATTAATCGGATCAGTATAATTGATATAGTGTTAGTTGATGGGTCGCTTTTCTAGACCCCATTCTCCCTCTTGCTTAGCCCCATTAGTTTTCAATTTTTAAGTTGTTTGCCCCATTAGTTTGTCGATTTTAATTCCTTTTGCCCCCATTTATTTGTCAATATTAAGACCTTTCGTGCTATTTAGGTGTTGATTTTTTCTCTGGCGAACGATAGTGAGCCTGTAATGTTGGAAGAACAGGCCTTCGGCCGTTACATTTTTCTACCGAAAAATGTACAAATTAATTTAGAAGGGGGATCTAATGGATGTATTTCTTAGTTTGATGGAGGTCTAGGGAGGAATCTAAAAAAATAATAATATATGACATAATTGACCAAAAAATAAACTCTTCCCCCTTAAGGGGAGGTTTTTAGGTTGTTCCCTAGACCTCTTATCAAGCTAAAAACTACACCCCCTAAAATTTGTAAATTTTTCGGTAGAAAAATGTCCCGGCCGAAGGCCGATTCCTCTTAAATTACAGGCTCGCTTTCGCTCGCCAGGAAAAAATCGACACCTAAATTGCACGAACGGTCTTAAAATTGACAGAAATTGGGCGAAAGTTCTTAAGACCGTCTAACTTATCTCCAAATCTTAAAAGCATTGGGGCTAAACATGAGGGAGAAAGGGGTCCAGAAAAAAAAATCCCTCCAGTGGAAATCTCCCCTTAAATATTGGCTACAAGGTAGTTGAAAGGGGTGGTGGTGCTTTATCAGGTCATGGTTATTGGCTCACTTCCCCGGAATGACCCATGGAACGACACTTTTCGGACTCCCCAATGAAATCTAAGCAATATACTTCCATCATCATCATCATCAATTCGCAGCATAGCAGGGGTCGATTCATTATCTATCCATAAATATCTTCGACAAAGCAACATTTACACACATGAACCGAGCTTTTATATTCAATCTTTGTATTGTATTTTGGCTTTTATTAAGGAGGGACATGAAGGGGAGATTTCCACTTAAGGGATTTTTTTCTGGACCCTTTTCTCCCGCATGTTTAGTCCCATTGCTTTTGAGATTTTAAGTCGTTCGCCCCATTAGTTTGGCGATTTTAAGAACTTTCGCCTCATTTCTGTCCATTTTTAGACCTTTTGTGCCATTTAGGTGTCAATTATTTCCTGGCGAGCGATAGCGAGCCTGTAATTTAAGAGGAACTGGCCTTCGGCCAGGACATTTTTCTATCGAAAAATGTACATATTTATCTTGAAAGGGGGTTAAGGGGGTGTAATTTTAAGGTTGATCGAAGTCCAGGGAACACACTAAATACCTCCCCTTAACTCTTTCAGTTCACCATGACGCAATTACGCGAGTTTGTAAAGCTTAGAAAAGATATGTGGGAATGAAAACAAAAGGAAAAACGATACAGCCACTATAGGTAGCGCCAACGAACTTGACACTAATATTGACCTCTTAACTTCTTATAACTCAAAATGAAAGAAAGCAATCAGGCTGAGATTCCTATCATTTGGGGAGAGTCCACCAGTAAATAGGTGTGGATATTTACAGCTACTTTGCTCTAGGCCCTTTTGAGTTACGAAGAGGTCAAGGATCGAGATTGTTGTCAAGTTCGTTGGCGCTACCTATACCCCTTTGATGACTATAGAGATCTTTCATAGACTTTTAAACACGAATGAACAGCAGGATAAACTTGAGAGGGACAATGGAAGTGGGTTGTTGGCACACTATAGTCTATTCGCTGTAAGTAGGCGAGAAATCATGACCTCTCAACCTCTGTAACTCAAAAACGACTCGAGTAATCGAGCTAACATGTCTACCATTTGGGAGGGGTCAGCCAAGGAATAGATGTGGAAATTTAAAGCCCATTTGCTCTAGCCCTTTCTGAGTTACAGAGGATAGAGGTTATGATTTTTCGCCTACTTACAGCGAATAGTCTATAGTCTTTATACCATGGGTTGTTGGGGTTGTAGAGGGTAACTGGTATATATACAGTATATATTTTTACTCCTTTCATGGACAGAGATCCTTCCACGACTTTTAAACACGACTGAAATTCAAGATAAACATGAGGGCGATAATGGAATTGGGTTATAGAGGTCCTCCTGCCGACCCTAAAAACTTAGGGGGTAGTGCTTAGTTTTTTTTTCTCTCTCTCTCTCTCTCTCTCTCTCTATATATATATATATATATATATATATATATATATATATATATATATATATATATCTATATATATATATATATATATATATTTATTTATTAGTTTCCTCGCTAGACCTCCATCAAGCTAAGAAAAACACCACCTAGACCCCCTCTCAAAATAAATGTGTACATTTTTCGGTAGAAAAATTTCCCGGCCGAAAGCCGGTTCCTTCTAAATTTAGAGGCTCGCTATCGCTCGCCAAGAAAAAAATCGAAACCTACAGGGCACGAAAGGTTTTAATATTCACAAAAAAATAAGGCAAAAGTTATTAACATCGCCAAACTAACGGAACGAACGTCTTAATACCTCAAAATTAATATGCTAAACATGAGGGATAAGGGGGTCCAGAAAAAGCGAGTAGTACCCCTTTAAGGGGAGATTTCCACATGAGGGATTTTTTTCTTTACCCATTTCTTCCTCATGTTTAGCCACATTGCTTTTGAGATTTTAAGACGTTCGCCCCATTAGTTTGGTGATTTTAAGAACTGTCACCCCATTTATGTCACTTTCGTGCCATTTAGGTGTCGATTTTTTCCTGGCGAGCGATAGTGAGCCTGTAATTTAAGAGGAACCGGCCTTTGGCCGAGACATTTTTCTACCGAAAAAATGTACAAATTTATCTTGAAAGGGGGTCAAGGGGGTGTATTTTTAAAGCTTGATGGAAGTCTAGGAAACACACTAAAAACCTCCCCTTAACAGTAAGCGTGTGTGTGCCGGAGAGGGGGAGCCGGAGGGGGCCCGGAGGGGGGCGGAGAACCACAGCCGGTAGAGGGGGCCCAGGAAAATATCATGCTTGGAAAATTTTGGTAAAGTTGTGCTTGGGTGGAATGGCGATGGACGAGCGGGGAGGGGAAGGCGGGGGGAGGGGGGTAGTGTGGAGAAGGGAGGGGAGGGGGTGTATTTGGTAGGTAAGGGAGGGGAGGGGCGGGGATGTAGGTGGTGGGTAAGGGAGGGGAGGGGGTGTAGGTGGTAGGTAAGGGAGGGGAGGGGTGTAGGTGGTAGGTAAGGGAGGGGAGGGGGCGGGGGTGTATTTGGTAGGTAAGGGAGGGGAGGCGGGGGTGTAGGTGGTAGGTAAGGGAGGGGAGGGGGTGTATTTGGTAGGTAAGGGAGGGGAGGGGGGGGGGTAGGTGGTAGGTAAGGGAGGGGAGGGGTGTAGGTGGTAGGTAAGGGAGGGGAGGGGGTGTAGGGTGGTAGGTAAGGGAGGGGAGGGGGGTGTAGGTGGTAGGTAAGGGAGGGGAGGGGGTGTAGGTGGTAGGTAAGGGAGGGGAGGGGGTGTAGGTGGTAGGTAAGGGAGGGGAGGGGGTGTAGGGGTAGGTAAGGGAGGGAGGGGGTGTAGGTGGTGGTAGGTAAGGGAGGGGAGGGGGTGTAGGTGGTAGGTAAGGGAGGGGAGGGGGGTGTAGGTGGTAGGTAAGGGAGGGGAGGGGGTGTAGGTGGTAGGTAAGGGAGGGGGGGGGTGTAGGTGGTAGGTAAGGGAGGGGAGGGGGTGTGGTGGTAGGTAAGGGAGGGGAGGGGGTGTAGGTGGTAGGTAAGGGAGGGGAGGGGGGTTTTAGGTGGTAGGTAAGGGAGGGGAGGGGTTTAGGTGGTAGGTAAGGGAGGGGAGGGGGTGTAGGTGGTAGGTAAGGGAGGGGAGGGGGTGTAGGTGGTAGGTAAGGGAGGGGAGTGGGTGTAGGTGGTAGGTAAGGGGAGGGGAGTGGGTGTAGGTGGTAGGTAAGGGAGGGGAGGGGGTGTGTAGGTGGTAGGTAAGGGAGGGGAGGGGGTGTAGGTGGTAGGTAAGGGAGGGGAGGGGGTGTAGGTGGTAGGTAAGGGAGGGGGTGTAGGTGGTAGGTAAGGGAGGGGAGGGGGTTTGTAGGTGGGAGGGGAGGGGGTGTAGGTGGTAGGTAAGGGAGGGGAGGGGGTGTTGGTGGTAGGTAAGGGAGGGCAGGGGGTGTAGGTGGTAGGTAAGGGAGGGGAGGGGGTGTAGGTGGTAGGTAAGGGAGGGGAGGGGGTATAGGTGGTAGGTAAGGGAGGGGAGGGGGTGTGTAGGTGGTAGGTAAGGGAGGGGGAGGGGGTGTAGGTGGTAGGTAAGGGAGGGGAGGGGGTGTAGGTGGTAGGTAAGGGAGGGGAGGGGGTGTAGGTGGTAGGTAAGGGAGGGGGTGTAGGTGGTAGGTAAGGGAGGGGAGGGGGTGTAGGTGGTAGGTAGGGGAGGGGGTGTAGGTGGTCGGTAAGGGAGGGGAGGGGGTGTTGGTGGTAGGTAAGGAAGGGAAGGGGGTTTGGGATAGTGGGGTGCTCTGGTTTGTGTTGATAAAATGAGAGGGAGTTGTTGTTGTTGTTGTTGTTTTTCCCCAAGCTGCCTGGCCGAACAGTCCCAAGGCCCCGAGCAAGGCCAAGGCCATAACCGAGCGCCGCCACATAACCCTCCCTGCCGACCACAATAAAGCCTGGGTGACCAAAGCCACTCCATGGCGGGGAGCTGAGGAGGGCGCAGAAACGCCCGGGAAACCAAAGCCCCACCCAGGGCCCTGTGCCCCTCAGCAATTATGAAGAGAAAGTTGAAGGGCAAAGGAAAGATGTGACGCTTTGGCTTCCAATCTTGGTAGATTAGGAGGTCAATCCACGCAAGAGACGCCGTCACTTGAGATCTAGAAAATATATAAGTAAAAGGAACAGTCAGAGTAAGCTATGGGTATGGCAGAGATCGCTCAGTTCTCACTCTGATAGACCAGCCCATCACCAAGGGAGTTGTAGGTCGATTAGGTGGAGAGGTTGAGGTGGAGGGAAGGGGAGTTAGGTGGAAAGGTGGGAGTGTAAGTGGAAGGGAGAGGGTGTTGGTGTAAGGGGGAGGAGTTAGGTAGAAGGGGGATTTAGGTGGAAGGGGGAGGCGGTGTTGTTGGAAGGGAAGGAAGGGTGGAGTGTTTAGGTTCGCGGACGTGGGAGTTAGTTGATTATAACCGGGTCTCAAGCAAACTGAAACATATAGCCGGTACTAAAATTATTATACACACACACACATCCACACCCACATACAAACTATATACATACTATATATATATATATATATATATATATATATATATATATATAATTAAACATTATATATATATATATATATAATATTATTAGGATGTGGTGAAGAAACAACATTGGCTGCAACATATGTGGGAATTGCAGAGCATGGACCCAGTTTATTCAACGTTTGGCCAGTAAGGCTTCTTCAGGAATAACATACAGTAGGGGAGGACAGTCAACAAAATATATCTCTTACCATAAGGAAACAACGCAACAAAAACAACAGCAGGAAATGTTCAAATAGTTTAGTCTGGTTCTCGACTCGTTAATAAATATGCAAGTTATTTGGCTAGTGAAAAGGAACCTTTATTTAAGTTCATGGTGTCATTCATTACGATATGAGCTGACTCAAAGCATCTATGTTTAACAGTAGTTGTTTTAAATTTTATCAGTCTAGCTTCATTATATTTCATTCTGTGGCCGGTATATAGTATATGAATTACCATGGCGTTGCTTAACCTATATTTCTGCATATCGGTTTCATGTTAAGGGGAGATCCTTCACTTTTTGTAAAACAAATTATTTATTAATTATTTTTCTAGTTTCCTCGCTAGACCTCCATCAAGCTTAAAATGAAGCCCCCTAGACCCCCTTTCAAGATAAATTTGTACATTTTTCGGTAGAAAAATGTCCTGGCCGAAGGCCAATTCCTCTTAAATTAAAGGCTCGCTATCGCTCGCCAGGAAAATATCGAGACCTAATTGACAGGAAAGGTCTTAAAATTGACAGAAATGGGGCGAAAGTTCATACAATCGCCAAACTAATGGGTCTAAAGATGAGGGAGAAGGTGGTCTAGAAAAGCGACTCGCCTCCCTTTAATGTTTTCTTTTCTGTAGGCCTCGGTACGTTTCGCCTATATAAACAGTATACTTTATTACACGTGGCACATGGTAATTTGTGTTTATATACGCTGGTGTCATTTATGCGTTTATTTAACCCTTTTTCCACAATACTACCCAATGGTGACATCTCCCGTTCTCATTGTTTCGACTCCTGCTTCCTTCATAACATAGAAAAAAGAAAAAAAAAAAACATCTCCTCTTAAGGGGAGGTACCGTTTTTCTGGACCCCCTTCTCCCTCATGTTTAGCCCCACTAGTTTTGAGATTATAAGACGTTCGGCCCATTAGTTTGGCGACTTTAACACCTTTTGCCCCATCTCGTTGTCAATTTTAAGACCTTTCGTGCCATTTGGGTGTCGATTATTTCCTGGCGAGCGATAGCGATCCTGCAATTATGTGAGGAATCGGCCTTCGTACCAAAGTAAGGCGTACGTCATGATACACTGAAGGGGTTATGGGGAGACAGACCGTTTTTCTGGACCCCTTCTCCCTAATGTTAGCCCCACTAGTTTTGAGATTTTAAGACGTTGGTTCCATTAATTTGGGGGTTTTATGACCTTTCACCCCATCTCTGTGTCAATATTAGGACCCTTCGTGACATTTAGGTGTCGATTTCTTCCTGGCGAGCGATAGCGAGCCTGTAATTTAGGAAGAATCGGCCTTAGGCCGGGACATTATTCTACCGAAAAATGTACAAATCTATCCTGAAGGGGGTCTAGGGGGTGTTTTTCTAAGCTTGATGGAGGTCTAGGGAGGAAACTAAAACATACTGTATATGAATAAATGAATTAATAGAACAAACAAACAGGCACTGTCCCCTTAACATTGATCAACAACACAACTATCCAGCACAACACAGCCAGATTGGATAGGTTCATCATCTCTAATTAACATGTCCAGCAACACGGGCAAATTATTAGCTATGTAAGTTATCATCTGCTTGGAGGAGGAGGAGAAGGAATATACAGTTTATGAGTAGGAGGAAGAAGAGGAGTGGAGAGTAGGGGGTGTAGGAATAGGAGGAGGAGGAGGAGGAGGAGAAGGTATATACAATTTATGAGTAGGAGGAAGAAGAAGAGGAGTGGAGAGTAGGGGGTGTAGGAATAGGAGGAGGAGGAGAAGGAATATACAGTTTATGAGTAGGAGGAAGAAGAAGAGGAGTGGAGAGGAGGGGGTGTAGGAATAGGAGGAGGAGGAGAAGGAATATACAGTTTATGAGTAGGAGGAAGAAGAAGAGGAGTGGAGAGTAGGGGGTGTAGGAATAGGAGGAGGAGGAGAAGGAATATACAGTTTATGAGTAGGAGGAAGAAGAAGAGGAGTGGAGAGGAGGGGGTGTAGGAATAGGAGGAGGAGGAGAAGGAATATACAGTTTATGAGTAGGAGGAAGAAGAAGAGGAGTGGAGAGTAGGGGGTGTAGGAATAGGAGGAGGAGGAGAAGGAATATACAGTTTATGAGTAGGAGGAAGAAGAAGAGGAGTGGAGAGTAGGGGGTGTAGGAATAGGAGGAGGAGGAGAAGGAATATACAGTTTATGAGTAGGAGGAAGAAGAAGAGGAGTGGAGAGTAGGGGGTGTAGGAATAGGAGGAGGAGGAGAAGGAATATACAGTTTATGAGTAGGAGGAAGAAGAAGAGGAGTGGAGAGTAGGGGGTGTAGGAATAGGAGGAGGAGGAGAAGGAATATACAGTTTATGAGTAGGAGGAAGAAGAAGAGGAGTGGAGAGTAGGGGGTGTAGGAATAGGAGGAGGAGGAGGAGAAGGTATATACAATTTATGAGTAGGAGGAAGAAGAAGAGGAGTGGAGAGGAGGGGGTGTAGGAATAGGAGGAGACAGTTTAGGAGGAGGAGGAGGAGTGGAGAGTAGGGGGAGGAGGAAGAGTGGAGAGTAGGGGGTGTAGGAGTAGGAGGAGTAGGAGGAGGAGGAGGAGGAGGGAGAGGAGAAGGAGAAGGAGAAGGAGAAGGAGGAAGAGGAGGAGAGGGAGTGGAGAGTAGTGGGTGTAGGAGTAGGAGGAGACAGTTTAGGAGGAGGAATGGAAAGTAGGAATTGTACAAACGACTTACAAACGTCAGCAGACCGTTTGTTGGCCCTTACGGGGCAGTCTGGATATCTACACTGCTAAGCTACTAACTACTAGGTAGATAAAAGGATAGTACAGCTGATGGCTCCTCCCCACCCACCACTCCCTCCAGCTTACACTGGCGTGGAAATAGATGAGAGAAAAACACAAAAACACGCAGCATGGAGAAACTGACATGGGAATTCGGATAGCATAGGGCGAAAGGAGATTAATTAGTAGTCTATGCTAATTCTATATCTAAGATCTTTAAAAAAAAAAAAAAAAAAAACACAGTTTCGGCCATGGACAAAAAAGTGCGCAGACATTATATTTGCGTTGCGCTCTGTGGCACTCCTAGAGCCTTCCAGCATATTCCTATCCCATATTTGGGAAATAGTAGCAGACCAGAGAGACAGTTTGTAGATAACTTGAATCAGCCATATCAAGCATCCATACTCCAGATTGAGCAGTCATCATTTGCACAAACACACCTGCAATTACCGAGAGGGTGTTCCCATATCACCTAGGCACTTGCATCAGGTATCTAGACAGTTGCAGGGGCAAGAGACAGGGGACCCAAATGAAGCAGATCTGATCATAGTTTATTGACCTATCTCAATATTATAGCAAGATGGATATATTGTCAGTAATATTAAATTTATGGAACTTATTGGACCTGCAGAGACTTAATCAAAAGAAGTAAAGATAGACAGGCCTGGCTTTGCCAACTTAAAAATTTATGTCAGCTGTATTAGGTGAATAAAAAATAATAAAGATTAAAGACAACAATTGATGTAATAGAAGTATACCTGAGTTAAAGTAAAAGGGTCTGTGGTAGTAAATAGGATTAAGTGAGATAGTTCGAAGCCTGTTAGTTGCTGGAGACCCTTTTTAAAATTAATACAATCGTCTAATAGTAGCTCAAATAAAGTAAACAAATGACGTCGCCGGTACAGAAGGGGTTAAGTACAGTACGCATAATAGTCATTATTCATCAAATTAAGCCTTCGTCTGCTTAGCTATACATAAAATATTATATTAAATTTATCAAGGTTTCTAAAAGATAAAAATAAGTTTATTTTTTGATCGATTATTTCATATAATAATTATTTTTGTGTTTAGTTTCTTCCTTAGACCTTCATCAAACTTAAATATTAACATCCATTAGATCCCCCTTCTAGATTAATGTGTATATTTTCCGGTAGAAAAATGTTCCGGCAAACTAGTTCTTACAACATTACAGGAGGGAAAGTTAAGGAGGGGTTGAGAAGGAGGAAATTGGAAAAGAAAGGGAGGGAAGTAAGGAAGAAGTTAGAGAGAGACGAGAAGGGGAAAGTTGGAAAGGGATGGAGGCTTGCCTCAGAATCCCTCTCACACCTCCTTGCCCTTTGGCCAAGCAGCTGACGCTTTACTGACTATGTCACAGGTCGTGACATATAGGGTAGAGGGAGGAGGAAAATTGGAGAGAGAGGGGTGGTTTGCCTCTCTCATTTAATTGGATTGGATTTGTTAATCACCGGATGATTAGTCCGGGTCAGAATTCGGTAATAACCTAACCAGTTAACATGTCTAATTGTTGTAGACAATGTCTAGCTCCCTCAACGTGGAGGGAGTAGAGGCTCGAACTACAGACCTAGCGGTGAGAGATGGTAGTTCTACTCAACACGCTAGCGTTAACTGGCTGATATTATCAACGTTAATGGGTCTATTTAAGCATACTTTGTTGTTATTATGATTACTTATCTGTTTATCTATTGCCAGACGGACTGATCCCCGAGGGGGTGGCCGCTAATGAATCTCATCCACGGATCTCTGTCAGTTGGCGTAAATTATTATAATAATTATTATTATTATTAACTATTATATTATGGATTATCTGTTTTGAGTATAATTGTTCTTAGGTACTCTTGTTTTGTATAGTTATATATGTGTATATGTTATGTTTGATACAACGGTTTATTAATGTATTCATCAATATATAAATTATATTGTAAAACTTGCAAAATATTCAAACCAAAACTATTATTAATATACTACCAGTACTACTACTAATAATAATGGTAGTAATAATATTAAATGTTTATTTTATTTTATTAAATATACTTGTGTTTGTATGACGTTGATAATTAGCACATTAAGTCGGTCAGCCATCACAGTTTTAGTTGCGTTTATATAAATATCACCAAATTAACTTAATATTTAATGATCTAAGGGACTTCCGGTTATGCCCAGGTTAAAGAAAAATCCAATCAACCAAAAACTCTTCTAAAGGTGATGTGCAAAAAGTCAGGTCATTAACCCCTTGAAGCTCTGACGCGTTTTAGCAGTATATTTTGGCTATCATTAGACGATTTTATGCAGCTTAGGAAGGATCTGTGGGTATTAATAGGGTTAAGACTCTCTCAATCAACCCTCTGACTTCCATATACCCTTCCTAATCTGAATAAAATCGTCTAATAATTACCAGAAAACAAAACAGAAATGCGTATTGGAGCTTGAAAGGGTTAATTCTTGATAACTAATCGATCACTGTAGTACATGCTTAGACAGATAGATACATAGACAGATAGTTAGCTAGTTAGTTAGATGGATAGATGTATATAGATAGATAGATTGATAGATAGACAAATAGATAGATAGATAGTTAAATTACCACATCAAAAATAAATTACAGAGACAGACAGACACAGATGTATATATAAACTATGCGACTTTCTCTGACACATCATATGAATAATAATAACGATAATAGTTGTGATAATAAAAATGATGATTATGGTAAATGATAACAAACAGAGCAATAAGCATCATATTATAATACCGTAATCATGATATTTTAATCAAAATAAACTTTGATAAAAAAAACACTACTAATAGTAACGTTTTCGCATTTCATTACGACATAATAATAATAATAATAATAATAATAATAATAATAATAATAATGATACGGATAAAAGATACTTTGCTGTTAGATGAGCTGGTGGTTCGAACAAGGGACTCGGAATTGAGAGTTCACACCGCTCCAGACAGGACACTCGCTCCTCTTATTATCAACAATGCAAACTTTGACCACATGATTCTTTTATCTCAGGTTGTCGATTTTGTTCACTTGGAGCAAATAACAATTAATACAGATAATGTTAATATTTACTAAGAAGGTATCATTTTGCATTAACCCCTTCTGTACCGGCAACATCTTTTTTCGTTTATGCTAGCTATATTTAGACGATGTTTGGCAGTTCTACAAGGATCTGTGGTAGTAAATATGATTAAGTGAGATAGTTCGAAGCCTATTAGTTGCTGGAGACCCTTTTTAAGATTAATACAATCGTGTAATAGTAGCTCAAATAAAGTAAACAAATGACGTCGCCGGTACAGAAGGGGTTAAGAACAGTACGCAGAATAGTCATTATTCATCAAATAAAGCCTTCGTCTGCATAGCTTTACATAAAATATTATATTGAATTCATCAAAGTTTCTAAAAGATAAAAATATGTTTATTTTTTTGGTCAATTATTTCACATATTAATTATTTGTGTTTAGTTCCCTCCTTAGACCTTCATCAAACTTAAAAATTAACATCCATTAGATTCCCCTTCTAGATTAATGTGTATATTTTTCAGTAGAAAAATGTTCCGGCAAACTAGTTCTTACAAAATTACAGGAGGGAAAGTTAAGGAGGGGTTGAGAAGGAGGAAATTGGAAAAGAAGGAGAGGGAAGGAAGGAAGGAAGAAGTTAGAGAGAGAAGCGAGGGGGAAAGTTGGAGAGGGATGGAGGCTTGCCTCAGACTCCCTCTCACACCTCCTTGCCCTTTGGCCAAGCAGCTGACGCTTTACTGACTATGTTATTATGTTCTCTCCACCAACCAACTTTACTCCTAAACTTGATTAATGAAATTAACAAACACATGTGGCAGTCCGGGGATTCGAACCTAGGATGCTCACACCGAAAATCAACACACTTATGCATTGCACCACGAAGACAGTTAAAGAAAGGTGGACAAGCCTACGATTTATTATGCAGTTTCGAATCCTGCATATCAATCTAAGCATGTACACACTTTCCAACTGCGCTATCATAGGCTATGCATAGGTGAAAGGAAATAGTAATTAATGGGGCACTTAACCCAAGGGAAGGCCTCTCGATAAACTACTACTGAACCTGAATTAATTATTATGTTCTCTCCACCAACCAACTTTACTCCTAAACTTGATTAATGAAATTAACAAACACATGTGGCAGTCCGGGGATTCGAACCTAGGATGCTCACACCGAAAATCAACACACTTATGCATTGCACCACAAAGACAGTTAAATAAAGGTGGACAAGCCTACGATTTATTATGCAGTTTCGAATCCTGCATATCACAGATCGTGACATATAGGGTAGAGGGAGGGGGAGAGGGAGTGGGAAAGTTGGAGAGAGAGGGGAGGGTTGCCTCTCTCATTTAATTTAACTTGGTGTTGGTCACCCCGTCCCACCTGGTGATCACTCCAGGTTAGCAAGGGACACCAGTCATCACCCAGATATGGGCAACAACTGGATTTGTTAATCACCGGATGATTAGTCCGGATCAGAATTCGGTAATAACCTAACCAGTTAACATGTCTAATTATTGTAGACGCTCCGTCTAGCTCCCTCAACGTGGAGGGAGTAGAGGCTCGAACTACAGACCTAGCGGTGAGAGATGGTAGTTCTACTCAACACGCTAGCGTTAACTGGCTGATATTATCAACGTTAATGGGTCTATTTAAGCATACTTTGTTGTTATTATGATTACTTATCTGTTTATCTATTGCCAGACGGACTGATCCCCGAGGTGGTGGCCGCTAATGAATCTCATCCACGTATCTCCGTCAGTTGGCGTAAATTATTATAATAATAATTATTATTATTAACTATTATATTATGGATTATCTGTTTTGAGTATAATTGTTCTTAGGTACTCTTGTGTTTTATAGTTATATATGTGTATAATGTTGTTATGTTTGATATTACTGTTTATTAATGTATTCATCAATATATAAATTATATTGTAAAACTTGCAAAATACTCAAACCAAAACTAGGACAAAAGTAAACGTAATGAAGCTATATAATGCTTATCTTCTGATCTAGCTTCTATTTCCAATTGGGGTAAAGAAAACCATGTTACATTTAATGCTTCCAAAACTCAATTTATCCATCTTACTACCCGTCAGGAACCTCCTGAGGACTATCCCTTATTCTTCAACAATACAAAACTCAACCCTTCGTCTTCCCTCAATGTTCTCGGTGTCTCTTTTTCTTCTGCTCTCACTTGAAAAGACCATATTACCAGTCTTGCTAAGGCAGCCTCCCAGAAGCTGGGTGTGCTCAACCGCCTCAAGGGGTTCTTTACCCCTGCACAGCTACTTGCTCTGTACAGGGGCACAGTGCGTCCTTGTATGGAGTATTGTTCTCATGTGTGGGGAGGATCCTCTCACACCACACTCCTAGATAAAGTAGAAAGGAAAGCTTTTCGTATCATTAACTCCCGTCCACTCACCAATTCTCTGCAATCTCTCTCTCTCTTCGCCGCAATGTTGCATCTCTCTCACCATTCTATCACTACTACAGTAATCAGTGTTCCTCGGAGCTTTCCCTCTTCCTATGACTTAAATTGCTTCAAACTCCGTGTGTCCAGGCATTTTTGCTCAAATGTCCCTTGATTTCGGCCCTGTCATTCTTTGAAATCTGGGGGAGGCACTCGTTGCAGGCAGTTATGACTTTTGTCTCCTCATTCACATAGAAACAAAAAAATCCACCACATTGGGAGTACATCACTACATGAGCAAGTTAATCTGTTTCCCAAGCAAACTAATCGCACAAATAACAACGCACCTTTTCAGTATTATATTCAAATTATATATTACTAGTAAGCATAACAGGTTGCAGCAATAAATATCTGGATAACAATATACTATAATAACATATAACGCAGGAAATACCTTTAAATCCTAAATATTTATGTTCAGTGTCCTATATATGTGCAAGGAATACAAAGAGTATTTCCACGTTATTAATAATATATCTTCCTTTGCTTTACTCATAAAAATGGTACATATTTGTCTGGCTAGAGAGTTTATAAGTATATATATATATATATGCTCTCTAGTCAGACAAATATGTACCATTTTTGAGTAAAGCATAGTTATTGTCATCACACAAATACACGAGCAGCCTAGAGGATATTTGTCTGTCCTATTCGTGTTAACCCGTTCAATACCAGTTCCGGCCTTTCTATTTTATACTTACGACTATTTTTATAGTAGACGATTTAATTCATCTTAAGAAAAGCTTCCAGCCTCTGAACTATGTCACTTAACCATTGTTACTACCACAGATCCTTCATAAACTGCACAAAGTCGTCTTAATATGGCTAGAAGAAACATTTATAATACTTCGCCGGTACAGAAGGGGTTAAGGAAAATATATTAGTGACCCCAATTGGCCTAAATCCATATATACTCTAGGTTTTATGGACAATATAATAACCAATTCACCGGGATAGCCAAGGACTTGCGCTGGCTATTAGACTGTTCGGGTGGTTTTTATGTATGAATATGAACATAATGTAGTTAGACCATTATCCTGTTAATCTTAAGCTTATAATTTAGCGAGAGGTGAATTGGAGTCTCTCTCTCTCTCTCTCTCTCTCTCTCTCTCTCTCTCTCTCTCTCTCTCTCTCTCTCTCTCTCTCTCTCTCTCTCTCTCTCTCTCTCTCTCTCTCTCTCTCTCTCTCTCTCTCTCTCTCTCTCTCTCTCTCTCTCTCTCTCTCTCTCTCTCTCTCTCTCTCTCTCTCTCTCTCTCTATATATATATATATATATATATATATATATATAACAAGAGGAAGAATAGAGATAGAGCTGCGCCATACGCCATGTTTATTACTCGAATTTTCGGCATCAACAAGGTGCCATCTTCAGGTTATACAGACTGATCCTAAAAATATACAAAATAAGTATTATACTATTGGAAAGAAAATGGATCTAATGTAATACATTTTATCACTTAATAAGATGAAATATACTTAGTGAAAAAGCTCCCAAATACATACTAAACAACATTAATCATAACCCACTGGCCTCAAACTCCATCTTGTAAACAATGAACATCAAACAAAAAAGCTAAAATTCTTTGATAATTGATAAGCACACAATCACAAAATTACAAAAAACACCCATGTACAGTACCTCAAAAACCTAAGCACATCGAAAGAGATCCACACCCCATGATAGCTAAGGGACAACTAAACTAACCCAACTCAACCAAACACAACTGTTCATACAACCAATCCCCAAGTTTCGGACACACTAAATGCAGAGAATGATATAAAATAAAACATTATGAATTGTGTGAAACGTTAAGTTCAGGATTGATCTTTTTTATTAGTAATTTTTCACCAACAAGTGCTTCATAGTGGCTCCGAAACTTGGCAACTATTTGAAAATCCTTAGGAGTGTAGGGATGGTTTGGAAACTGCGGTGCCCTCGGCCCCCTACTGATGTCTTATATATATATATATATATATATATATATATATATATATATATATATATATATATATATATATATATATATATAACCACCGAGGAATATGTCTTCTAAGCGTAGTAGGGAAGGTATACAGTAGGGTAGTGATTGAGATAGTGAGAGTGAGAACGGAGAAATGGATAGGCGACGAGCAGGGAGGTTTTAGGAAGGGAAGAGGATGTGTAGATCAGATTTTTACCCTGAATTGTGTTGTGGAGAAGTATCTGGAGAAGAAACAAAAGGTGTATATTGCCTTTATGGACTTGGAGAAGGCCTATGACAGAGTGGATAGAGAAGGTTTGTGGAAAGTACTTAGAATATAAGGAGTAGAGGGCAAGTTGCTGAAAGCAGTGAAGAGCATGTATGAGGGTGCAAAGGCGGCAGTACGTGTGGAGAGTGAGCAGAGCGAGTTCTTTGACCTGAATGTTGGTTTGAAACAGGGGTGTGTGATGTCCCCGTGGTTGTTTACTGTATATATGGATGGAGTTATGAAAGAAATACTATCAAGAGCAGCGGATGTTGGTGTATCGCTGAAAAGGGAGGGAATTGAGTGGAAGCTACCTATACTGCTGTTTGCGGATGATACAGTTCTGATGATTGATAATGAATGGGAGTTGCAGGGTCTGGTAAATGAGTTTGGAACAGTGTGCGAAAAACGGAATTTGAAGGTAAATACGGGGAAGAGCAAGGTTATGGTCTTCGAAAGGGGTGAAGTCACAGAGTGTGAGGTGAAGCTGAACGGTCAGCTATGGAGATCGTCAACTCTTTTAAGTATCTGGGCAGTGTGTTGAGTAAAGATGGGACTATGGATGAAGAGGTGCGGGAGAGGGTACAACAGGGGAAGAGGGTTGTAGGAACGCTAAAAGCAGTAACAAGAAATAGGGTGGTCAGTATGGAAGTGAAGAAGTCCTTGCATGACAGTGTGGTAATCCCGACACTGACTTACGGAAGCGAAGCATGGACGTTGGTTGAGAGACTCAGACCAAGAGTGAGAGCAGTGGAAATGAATTACTTAAGGAGTGCGTGCGGAGTTACATGGAGGGATAGACAGACTAATGAGGAAGTAAGAGGTGTGGTGTGGAGGTAGATGTGCTGGAAAGTGTGAAAAGGAACAACTTGAGATGGTTCGGCCATATGGAACGTATGGAAAGCGAGAGAATGACTAAGAGGGTGTACGAGAGCGAGGTGGAGGGGCAGAGGGGGAGGGCGAGGCCGAATATGAGGTCGAAGGATGAAGTGAGGAAGTACATGAACGAGGGCGGTGCTGGTTGGGGGGAGGGGCATCGACTGACTGGGGACAGAGGTGCATGGGGGCGGTTCGTTCGTGGCCACCCCTTCGGGGATCACGGCGTCAGGCAATAGATAGATAGATAATATATATATATATATATATATATATATATATATATATATATATATATATATATATATATAAACAAGCTGAAATATTACTTCAATGTCATTCCGATACTGTTACTACTACTACTAATACTATTTCTACAACTACTAATACTAATAATAATAATAATAATAATAATAATAATCAAGATAACAATAATATAAATAATAATTATATTGACAACAACAATGACATTACAAGATTGAGGATCTATATCTTTGAAAGTGTCTGGGTTTGATCCTGGGCCTCGTCAGCGGCAAGGTTAAGAGTATCTCTTAACCTTGGTCAGCGGGACACCGGACACTTTCACTCTCGGATACCTCGATCTAATTATATAGCTGAACTATTTTAGCCACAGTTTAAAGGTTGAACATCCTTTTTGGAAAGAATGTCAGTCAACTGTTTTAATTCAAGTTGTTGGCTTCAACAACTTGCTAGTTTAATCATAGTAAATATTATGGTAAGTGAATTAGACGACCACAATTAAACGTTGTGTTAAGGGGGTAGTACTCGCTTTTTCTGGCCTTCCTTCTCCCTCATGTTTAGCATATTAGTTTTGTGGTTTTAAGACGTTCGTTCCGTTAGTTTGACGATTTTGAGACCTTTCGCCTCATTTTGTTGTAAATATTTAGACCTTTTGTGCCCTTTAGGTGTTGATTTTTTCCTGGCGAGCGAAAGCGAGCCTCTAATTTTAGAAGGAATCGGCCTTAGGCCGGGACATTTTTCTACTGAAAAATGTACAAATTTATCTTGAAAGGGGGTCTAAGGGGTGTTTTTCTAAGCTTTGATGGAGGTCTAGCATGGAAACTAAAGCATATATTGACAAATAAATATATAGACAAAAAACAAACAAGCACTTAAACTGCATTGCTTTTCCCTACAAACTATTAATACTATATCCTTGTGTTCCTCCAAACACATCTATAAATAGATTTATGGAACTCTGCGGAAGAGGTTATTTGAGTCTGACCTGTGCAACCAGTCCGATATCGTCATGCTCCGCGTTCCTTGACACCAAGGATGATCATCTACCAGTATCAAACCTCCGTTTATATGTCGTGTGAGAATTATATTTTTAATTTGCAAAAACAAAACTTTCCAAAAAACTTTGCCAGGCCCCCTTCAACCGAAGAATGTCCTCCTCTAATTTAAGGTATATATATATATATATATATATATATATATATATATATATATATATATATATATATATATATACTGTATATATAAATATATATGTATATATATAGTATATATATTATATATATATATATATATATATATATATATATATATATATATATAGTATATACAAGCTCTCTCTCTCTCTCTCTCCACTATATCTATATTTATCTATATATATATATATATATATATTATATATATATATATATATATATATATATATATATATATATATAGTATATACAAGCTGACATATTACTTCAAAGTCATTCCGATACTGTTACTACTGCTAATAATAATAATAATAATAATAATAATAATAATAATCATAATAATAATAATAATAATAATACAAATGATAATAATAAATAACAATAATAATAATGACCAAGATAGCAATAATATAAATAATATATATATTGACAACAACAATGGCAGTAAAAGATTGAGGATTTTGCTAGGATGAAAGTGTCCGGCTTGGGTTTGATCCTGGGTCTCGTCAGCGGGACACCGGACACTTTCACTCTTGGATACCTTAATCTAATTATATAGCTGAACTACTTTAGCCACAGTTTAAAGGTTGGTCATCCTTTTTGGAAAGAATGTCAGGCAACTGTTTTAAGTTAAGTTGTTGGCTTTAACAACTTGCTCGTTTAATCGTAGTAAATATTTTGGTAAAAGAATTACACGACCAACATTTAACGTTGTGTTAAACTGTATTGCTTTTCTTTACAAACGATAACAACTATATACTTTTGTTCCTCCAAGCACATCTATAATTAGATTAATAGAACTCTGGGGAAGAGGTTACTTGAGTCTGACCTGTACAGCCAGTCCGATATCGTCATGCTCCGGGTTCCTTAATACCAAGGTTGATAATCTACCAGTATCAAACCTCCGTTTATATGTCGTGTGAGAATGGTATGTTTAATTTGCATATAAACAAACTTTTCAAAAAGCTTTGCCAGGCCCCCTTAAACCTAAGAATGCCCTCCTCAATTATAAGCTATATTCAGTATATATATGTATGTATGACTGTATGTATACTGTATACTCAGGCACATACCCAATAGCTAGGGGTGGCCGACTCGAGACAGAGCCCGAACAGAAACAACATTTTAAGTTCCAGTTCTTAGGGACCACTTTCGCGATCCCTCGCCCATTAATCTGTCTCGTCTGGTAGGTCGTCCACGGAAAACAATTGACACCTTAAGCGTGTGAAGCGTCTTGTACTGGCAAACAAAAATCTATATAAAATATCGAGGTGAAACAGTGATGCTCAAGAGAGACCACCATCGAGTTAGATAGGGTTAAGCTCTGCCGATGACGTCACTTGAGCCTGTTGTTATATTATAGCCAGTCCATGATCGTCATACTCCGTGTTAACCCCTTCACCACCATTACGTCACTTGAGCCTGTTGTTATATTATAGCCAGTCCATGATCGTCATACTCCGTGTTAACCCCTTCACCAACATTACGTCACTTGAGCCTGTTGTTATATTATAGTCAGTCCATGATCGTCATACTCCGTGTTAACCCCTTCACCACCATTACGTCACTTGAGCCTGTTGTTATATTATAGCCAGTCCATGATCGTCATACTCCGTGTTAACCCCTTCACCAACATTACGTCACTTGAGCCTGTTGTTATATTATAGTCAGTCCATGATCGTCATACTCCGTGTTAACCCCTTCACCAACATTACGTCACTTGAGCCTGTTGTTATATTATAGTCAGTCCATGATCGTCATACTCCGTGTTAACCCCTTCACCAACATTACGTCACTTGAGCCTGTTGTTATATTATAGTCAGTCCATGATCGTCATACTCCGTGTTAACCCCTTCACCAACATTACGTCACTTGAGCCTGTTGTTATATATAGTCAGTCCATGATCGTCATACTCCGTGTTAACCCCTTCACCAACATTACGTCACTTGAGCCTGTTGTTATATTATAGTCAGTCCATGATCGTCATACTCCGTGTTAACCCCTTCACCAACATTACGTCACTTGAGCCTGTTGTTATATTATAGTCAGTCCATGATCGTCATACTCCGTGTTAACCCCTTCACCAACATTACGTCACTTGAGCCTGTTGTTATATTATAGTCAGTCCATGATCGTCATACTCCGTGTTAACCCCTTCACCAACATTACGTCACTTGAGCCTGTTGTTATATTATAGTCAGTCCATGATCGTCATACTCCGTGTTAACCCCTTCACCAACATTACGTCACTTGAGCCTGTTGTTATATTATAGTCCCCCTTCACCAACATTACCACTTGAGCCTGTTGTTATATTATAGTCAGTCCATGATCGTCATACTCCGTGTTAACCCCTTCACCAACATTACGTCACTTGAGCCTGTTGTTATATTATAGTCAGTCCATGATCGTCATACTCCGTGTTAACCCCTTCACCAACATTACGTCACTTGAGCCTGTTGTTATATTATAGTCAGTCCATGATCGTCATACTCCGTGTTAACCCCTTCACCAACATTACGTCACTTGAGCCTGTTGTTATATTATAGTCAGTCCATGATCGTCATACTCCGTGTTAACCCCTTCACCAACATTACGTCACTTGAGCCTGTTGTTATATTATAGTCAGTCCATGATCGTCATACTCCGTGTTAACCCCTTCACCAACATTACGTCACTTGAGCCTGTTGTTATATTATAGTCAGTCCATGATCGTCATACTCCGTGTTAACCCTTCACCAACATTACGTCACTTGAGCCTGTTGTTATATTATAGTCAGTCCATGATCGTCATACTCCGTGTTAACCCCTTCACCACCATTACGTCACTTGAGTCTGTTGTTATATTATAGTCAGTCCATGATCGTCATACTCCGTGTTAACCTCTACGTCATTTGGGTCACATTCTGGTTACCAGTAGACGATTTCCTTTAGTTTATAATCTAGCCATGTGACTCAAAGGGGTAAATACAATCTGAAGAAACCCTCTTACTAACATAGGTCCTTCTTAAACTGCATAAAATCATCTAATTTTAGCCAGAATTAGAGGTAAGAAGACATGGTGATGCTTTTTTTTTCTCTCCTCTTCTTTCTCTCTTTGGCTTGTATCCATTCGGCCCCATTCAGCCCACTGTTTTTAGACGTTTATCCCAATCCAGGTGTCGATTTCTTCCTGGCGATCGATAGCGAGCCAGCATTGTATGGAGAAATCTGGCTTCGCCGGAGACATTTGTTATCGAAAAATTAACAAATGTAGCTAGCTGTAGAAAAACAAAACATATATATACGCTCGCTCGCTACCACTCGCCAGGAAAATATTGACACCTGGATGGGGGTAAACTTCTTAAAACAGTAACCTGAATGGAACCGAATGGATACAAGCCAAAGAGAGAGGGAGAGAAAGAGAAAACAAAAAGCGAGGTGGGCTCCCTTAATGATCTACGGGTCCCAAAAGTCCAGATGCAGTTGTTTAAGAGTCAATAGAGAGATGTTTCCTTATAAAGAACAACTATGAATATGAATTTATTAATAAATGTATATTATTATTATTTATACATGTAACTTGTGGCAAAAAATGATGATACTAACCATTGGAATGATAATAGTAATAACACCAATAATAATAATAATAATAATAATAATAATAATAATAAAAGATAATAATAATAATAATAATAATAATAATAAAAGATAATAATAATAATAAAACAAATAATAATAATATTATAAATAACATTAATAATACACTTTAATTAATTTCATTGGGGGTGTTTGGTGTTGGGGTGAAATTAATAAAAATAAATATTATTATTATTATTATTATTATTATAAATAATAATATTAATAAAAGATCGATACATAGACACCTGCAAGTGTCCGGCCTGGGTTTGATCCTGAGTCCCGTCAGTGGGACACCGGACACTTTCAGTCTGGTATATCTCGGTCTAAATATAATTATAATATATTTTAGTCACAATTTAAGAGATACGACTATTCGTTAGCATGAATATCAGGCATATGTCCGTAGCACATAGTGGGTTAGAATAATGTGATATTCAAATTCAATATATTTTTCATGGCAAGTAATTTTGATAATCAAACTTAAAGGCAGTCTAAAGATACATTTCCATCTCTTACGAGATTTCCAAGATTTTCGATATACGACTATTTTCCCGTCTAAAGACAATTACTGATAAAAACTGAACATCTGCCTATTGAATATATATATATATATATATATATATATATATATATATATATATATATATATATATATATATATATATATTGTGTGTGTGTGTGTGTGTGTGTGTGTGTGGGTGGGTTCAGGTTATCAGTGAGAACCTGACATAAGTCACAGTCTGTTAAGTAATGCAAGATCTAGTCAAGTATTTGAGTCCTTTCATAACCCTTTGAATACCAGCGACGTGTTATATTTTATTCTAGCTATATTTAAACGATATAATGAAGCTTAAGAAGGATCTGTGGTAGTTAAAAGGGTTAGTTCAGATAGCATGAAGCCTTATTATCGCTAGAGGTCCTTCCTAAGCTGACTAAAATCGTCTAATCATCGCCAGAATATGATGAAAATGACGTCCCTGGTACAGTAAGGGTGAAAGGGAAAATATGTACCGTTTGTTTTGGCTGCAACTGTACATTTGTCTTACAGGCAAAGCAAGAAACACGGAGTTGTGCACAATTAGTATTACTTTTTGTCTTAGGGCCAAGCTAATAGTGAAGTTTTTGAAAATAGCAAAAACCTTCAAAACAGTCAACAATAATATTAATTAATAAACAAAACAAAACAAATATCTCACACAGAAAAGGCCTAATTTCCCCCCCCCCCCCCCCAAGACGTTGTATTAACTAGTGTTAACCTCAACCCATTCAATACCAGGGACGTCCTTTTTATCATATTCTGGCAACTATTAGACGTCTTTATTCAGCTTAGGAAGGACCTCTAGCAATAATAAACTTCAATATATCTCAACCAATACTTTTAACTACCACAGATCCTTCCTAAGCTGCATACTATCGTCACAATATAGCTAGAATAAAATATAGAACACGTCGCTGGTACTCAAAGGGTTAAGATAATAGTGGGAACAAATATTAGAACAATCAGTATCTTTATGGATTAGGGAAATATGTATTCTGGTGTAGCCACATCACTTATATATATTGGATCTTGATCTTGTGTCTTTATCAAGTCAGTATTCATGCATATGCAACTAATTGCTATTCTTATAAGGGGGCCATCCTCGCTTTTTTATCTCTTTATCTCCTTCTCTCTTTGGCTTGTATCCATTCGGTCCCATTCAGCCTACTGTTTTAGGACTGTTACCCCCATCCAGGTGTCAATATTTTCCTGGCGAGCGGTAGCGAGCCAGCATATATATATTCTTGCTTTGACAGAAAGCTAAATTTGTACATATTTCGATAGAAAAATGTCCCTGGCGAAGCCACAACTGCCTGTGACGAGTGTCTCCCCCAGAGTTGAAAGAGTGACAGGGCCAAGATCAAGGGAAGTTCGAGCCAAAATGCCTGGACACACAGAGGTTGAAGCAATTTAAGTCATAGGATGAGGGAAAGACTGGTACTGGGAGCGAGTTCCAGAGCTCAGCTGTTGAATAGAAAACAAGACTGAGCATAACGTTGCACTCTAGGGTTGGCGAGTTGCACAGAATAGGGGTGGAATTGTGTTGCAAGACGGGTGATACATGCTTTACAAAGAGGGGTTGGTATACACAGAGAGCTCTAAGGAACACTGATTATTGTAATATGGGTAGAATAGTGAGAGATGCAACATTGCGGCGAAGAGAGAGACTGCAGAGAATTGGTGAGTGGACGTGAGTTAATGAGACGGAAGGCTTTCTTTTCTACATTGTCTAGAATTGATGTGTGAGAGGATCCTCCCCACACATGTGAACAATACTAAATACATGGACGCACTGTGCCCCTCTTCCTATGACTTAAACTGCTTCAAACTCCGGGTGCCCAGGCATTTTGGCTCGAACGACCCTTGATTTTGGCCCTGTCACTCTTTCAACTCTGGGGGAAGTACTCGCTACAGGCAGTTCTGCCTTTTGTCTCCCTCACTCACATAGAAAAAGAAAAGAAAAACAAATATATATAGCTGACCCCTATGTAATGCTTTACCAAATGTATTGTTTACATTTGAAATAAAGTTGTTTGATTAATTTACTACTAATGACAATTATAATAAAAGATCGAGAGCACAAGAGAGTGTCCGGCTTGGGTTTGATCCTGAGTCCCGTCAGCGGGATGCCGCACACTTTCACACTGGGATATCTCGGTCTGAATATATTTAGGAGATATGTTAGTCATAATTTATAAGTGTAGAATATTAGTTGCCAAGAATGTCAGGCAACTGTATGCTTTCATTAGTTTATTCAAGTGCATTGGAGTTTGGTAATTGATGATTAATGTTAAGAACGGGGTGTTACTTAACTGTAGGCATTACAATAGTAAATTTCAATAACTTAGCATTTCCTTCAGTATAATAGTTACGATAAGTGAATTTGATAATGAAAGTTGAACACAGTGTTATTTGAAAACATAATATTGTAAATAGCACTGCACTAATTACGGAGTGTGCAAAATGCTCTCTATTATCTTCTTGAACTGCTCTATTGAGTAACTATTTACAACATCTAAAGGAAGCTTTTCGTAACTTTCATCAGCACATCTGAGCTTGCATCATCATATATATGCTTTTATAAGAAATTTGACACCTATAATCATCAATTGTAAGTATAGTTGCCGATACCAGTGTACAATAGTCTCACAATATTGCCAGAATATGCTGACCGGACACCTCAACCAGTAGACCATTTCAACCAGTACCAAATCAACCAATACGGTTAGGTTAGGTTAGGTTAGTACTATATTTTGGCACTGGTTTGGTTGGTCTTGGTTGATTTGGCACTGGTTGAGAGCTACTGGTTGAAATGGTCTACTGGTTGAGATGACCGGGAACCCAAGAATATAGTTGCAAATCAAAAGATACACTGCAAAGTTTTTGTGTAATTCCCCCATTATTACCAATGTTGTTAAACTGCGGGTCCCATCGGCTATCTATGGCCGTTTGGTGTTAAGGGAACCCACCTCGCTTTTGTTTCTCTCTTTCTCCCTCTTTCTCTGACTTTTATCCATTCGGCCCCATTCAGCCTACTGTTTTAAGACGTCTACTCCGATCCAGGTGTCAATGTTTTCCTGGTGAGCGTAAGCGAGCCAGCATATATATATATATATATATATATATATATATATATATATATATATATTTTTTTTTTTTTTTTTAGCAAGCTAAATTTTTACATTTTTCAATAGAAAAATTTCTCCGGCGAAGCCGAATTTCTCCATACAATGCTGGCTAGCTATCGCTCGCCAGGAAGAAATCGACACCTGGATGGAGATAACCGTCTTAAAACAGTTGGCTGAATATTGCCGAATAGACAGAAGCCAGAGAAAGAGAAAAGGGGAGAAAGAAAAAAACGCAGGTGACCCCCTTTAATATGGAATTGTGGGCGGGTGCCCAACCCCGAAAGGGGTTGAAATAGGGGAGCTATCCCCTCGCCTAAGGCGGCTTTCTAGGGCCTTTCCTAGCTGATGCTGAGAGGATTGGGTTCTAGTCATGTGGTGATGGGCTGGTCTATCAGAGTGATAACTGAACGATCTCTGCCATACCCATAGCTTACTCAGACTGTTCCTTTTACTTATATATTTTCTAGATCTCAAGTGACGGCGTCTCTTCCGTGGATTGACCTCCCAATCTACCATGATTGGAAGCCAAAGCGTCACATTTTTCCTTTGCCCCTCAACTTTCTCTTCATAATTGCTGAGGGGCACAGGGCCCTGGGTTGGGCTTTGGTTTCCCGGGCGTTTCCGCACCCTCCTTAGCTCCCCGCCATGGAGTGGCTTCGGTCACCCAGGGTTTATTGTGGTCGGCAGGGAGGGTTCTTTGGGGGCGCTCTATTATGGCCTTGGCCTTATTCGGGGCCTTGGGGCTGTTCGGCCAGGCAGCTTGAGGAACAACAACAACAACACATTGATATAATTATGTACATACTGTATATACAAGTTATGTAAAGATAATTATGATCATAATTATAGAAGTAATTAAATATCAACAGAGTAACGAATAACAAAGTAATGATGATAAAAAAAAAAAAATCATAATAAAAAAAAAAAAAAAAAAAAAAATCAAGAGTAACTCAACAATGAAAGTGTCTGGCCCGGATTCGACCCTGGGTCCCGTCAGTGAGACACCGGACACGTTCACTCTGGGATATCTTGGTCTATATACAGTATATTTATAGGATACTTTCGTCACAATATAAACAGTGAAGACTTTCCTTGAATATTGTGCTGATTGACGGCTGGTTCATACTAATTTGTTTTGTTTTGCGAAATGTCTTACTTTCGCCACACTTATGAGGCGAAATGTCAAAAAATTGCCAAATAATTTGTGGGAACAGGGGTGGTAGATAAAGACCTACCTGCATTACATAGGGTTAACTGGGCTAAATATATTCAGCCATATTTATTTCGTGGGTAGTTTTTTTAGGCACTTTCCTCCCATTTGATATGCGATGGTCAAGGTTTGATCCCATTATGTTTGCGGTTATAAGTTATTTCGCTCATCCAGGCGTTGATTTCTTCTAGGCAAATTTGTTTTTGTTTTTAAACTTTACAATTTTGGAAAATGAAGATGAGAAACAGTCTTCGGTCGAGTTACGTTTTTTGTTTTAGCATGAAAGGGAAGCGTTTTCTTTAGTATATTGGAAAACTGAATCTAAATTACTCGAAAATGGTATACACTATCAAAACCATCAACAATAAATTATTATGTTTTTTTACACCAACCAACTTCACATCCAAACTCAATTAATGCAATCAAAAAATACATGTGGCACTCCGAGGACTCGAACCCAGGATACTCGCATCAAAATTCCGCGCACTATGCATTACGCTATCAAGTTAGTTAACCCTATTAGGTGCAGGGCGGGCCAATTTGGATCCTCCCTGATTTACTCCATTAGCTTGGATATTTTAAGACGTTTCACCTCATTAGTTTGGCGATTATATGATGCTTCAACCCAAGAAGATGTCTATTTTTCCTGGGTGAGCGATAGCGAGCCTGCAATTTGGGAGAAATCGGCCTTTGGCCGGGAAATTTTTCTACCGAAAAAAATTACATATTTAGCTTGAAGGGGGTCTGGGGAACGTTTTTTTGTTTGAAGGGGGTTTGGAGAGGCGTTTTTTCAAGTCAAGGGGTTAACTAAATACACATTGTTCGAAAATTTCTAAAACAATTAAAACCCTCAATAATAATTCAACAAAACTAAAATGTAAACTTGAGAGTATTCATTGCCAGAAGTTTCAAGCCGGTATCACACGTGTTTTCCCGTCAACTTTTGTCGTCAACACTGGTCTGGCAACTTATGTAATTAAACTTTAAAAATAATTCTGGCACTGAAATTCGTTTATCTTCATTTTAGTTTCCGACATGAGTGCAAACGATCGTGAAAAAAAAAAATCCTATTGGTTGTCTTAAATCCTCAAGATGCTGTAGTTAAAATGCATTACTTCAATACTACTACTACTACTACTACTACTACTACTACTAGTACTACTACTAATAATAATAATAATAAAAATAAAAATACTACTACTACTACTACTACTACTACTACTAATAATAATAACAATAATATATATAAATAATGACGACACATATAACAGTAAAAGACAGCAGCATACTGGTACCATACTGGAAAGTGTCCGGCTTGGGTTCGATCCTGGGTCCCGTTAGTTGGACACCGGACACTTTCACTCTGGGATATCGCGGTCTAACTATGTATGCGATAAATGTTCGTATAGCCTACATTTAAAGGTTGAACATATTCTCTAATAAGAATGTCAGGTATTTGTTTAAGGGGGGTGACCTGCTTTTTTCTCTCTCTCTCTGGCTTGTATCCATTCTGCCCCATTCAGCCTACTGTGTCTTAAAACGGTAGGCTGAATGGGGCCGAATGGATACAAGCCAGAGAGGGGAGAAAGAAAAAAAAACGAGGTGGGCTCCCTCAAGATACTAATTGCGAAGATTGTACGGTACTTGTTTAAATTTAAATAGATGGTTTATCGGACTGTTTAGATGCATTAATATTCCTTACGAGATATCCAAACTCTTTGAGTTATATGCTTTATTATACTCCACAATTCACCACTTGCGAGTTTCGTTCTATAAGAAAGTTGGAGCCGTGAGCATCAAAATTAAACAGAAATGCAATAATAATGTACGTTTCTGATGGATAAATGGTATGGTGATTTGGGTTTTATGTATTTATATATGTAGTACGGCCGTATTTTATGTATTTATATATGTAGTACGGCCGTATTTTATGTATTTATATATGTAGTACGGCCGTATTTTATGTATTTATATATGTAGTACGGCCGTATTTTATGTATTTATATATGTAGTACGGCCGTATTTTATGTATTTATATATGTAGTACGGCCGCATTTTAGCTGTACATTGGAGTTGTAGACATCGATATTTAGCAGAATTACCAGCGAAAATACGGTTGTAGTTGATCTATAAATACATCAAATCCAATTCAACATACGCTTTATCCGTCCGGACCCTACATTATTATTGCATTCCTGTTTACTATCGTTGTCCACAGCTCCAACTTCCTTATAGCCTGAAACTCGCAAGTGGTCAATTATACAGTATATATATGTTATTATTAACCTTTGTATATTGGAATACATGTTAATGTATGTATGTATATAAACAAAGGCACATATACCCCATAGCTGGTGGTGGCGTACTAGAGACAGAGCCCGAACAGAAACAACATTTAAAGTTAAAATTCCTAGAGTCCAGTACCACTTTCGCGTTACCTCGCCCCTTACTCTGTCTCGTGTAGTAGGTGAATTTTACAAGGGGAGGAGGATTCCTAGCCCCCTGCCCCCAGATGGAAAAGTAGGTCAGTAAGAGAGAGACAGAAACGGCTAAGGTTCAGTAGAGGATGCCAAATCTCACTCTGGATAGGACCACGTCCCCTCACCCATGTTATTACTACAATATATAAATATATATACACACACACACACACACACATATATATATATATATATATATATATATATATATATATATATATATATATATATATATATATATATATATATGTACAGTATAGTCAAATACAGTATATCCAGTTGTTGTCAAACATATTCGCACACGTCCTAATTATATGTATACAGTAACTAGTGTATAGCACTTATTTCACCATTTATGGCTAAAATATGTTATCAAAATAATTTCGCCCGCGTACCGTAAGTGTCCAAACATTTGTGAGTGGAATAATGTAGTTATTAGACTTAAACAAATAAAACAATAATACACAAATATATCCACATGCAATACATAATTTTTTTTTTTACAGAGGATGTTGGTAAACTTATAAGTGAATTGAGTATATTTAGCCTAATCGTCATTGTAAATATCTAAACGAAATAGACGCAATTCTGTTTTCATTGTAATTATTATTTTGCAGTTTACTCGCACGAATGTACGAGGTATTTGTGGAATTATTTCGTATATTGGGGCATTTTAAAACCAAGTCGTTCAGATACGCCAACTTCCCTTTACGCCATAAATGCAAAATGGATAAACAAATATTCGTACATTTGGAATTCTTTTTATGAAGCCTTTCCGGAGCCAACTCACTCTGTCATGACTGCAGTACGCGAACCGGGACTATATATATTTGCCTCCGTTATCAGTCATATGAGAGAGAAGAGAGAAAAGAGAGAAAAGAGAGAAAAGAGAGAGAAAAGAGAGAGAAAAGAGAGAAAGAGAGAGAGAAAGAGAGAGAGAAAGAGAGAGAGAAAGAGAGAGAGAAAAGAGAGAGAGAGAGAGAGAGAGAGAGAGAGAGAGAGAGAGAGAGAGAGAGAGAGAGAGAGAGAGAGAGAGAGAGAGAGAGAGAGAGAGAGAGAGAGAGAGAGAGAGAGAGAGAGAGAGAGAGAGAGAGAGAATAGCGTTATATTATCATTTCAAATCCTTGCTTCCATACCCGACCCTCGTATATTTACCCCCGTTATCGGTGAGGGGGGTTGGGGGTTGTCATAGGCAAGGGATATATTTAAGGGAGCCCACCTGGATTTTTTTCTCTTTCTCTCCCTCTCTCTTTGGCTTGTATTCATTCGGCCCCATTCAGCCAACTGTTTTAAGAAGGTTATCCCCATCCAGGTGTCGATTTCTTCCTGGAGAGCGATAGCGAGCCATCATTGCATGGAGAAATCCGGCGTCGCCGGAGACATTTTTCTATCAAATAAATGTACAAATTTAGCTTGCTGTAAAAAATATATATATTTATGCTGATTCGCTACCGCTCGCCAGGAAAATATTGACACCTGAATGGGGGGTAAACATCTTAAAACAGTAGGCTGAATGGGGCCGAACGGATACAAGCCAGAGAAAGAGAGAAACAAAATACAAAAAAAAAGCCGGTGCCCCCCCCCCCCCCCAATCGCTACAATGAAAAGTTAGCGCACCAAGAAGTTTGTGACACTCTTGATGATAAAACAGAAGTTGTAGAGTGTGTGTAGTATATGCATTACAGAACGTGTCGTCGAATACTGTACACTGCATTCTTAAGGGGAGATTTCCACTTGAGATACTTTTTTCTTGACCCCTTTCTCCCTCATGTCTAGCCCCATTGCTTTTGAGATTTTAAGACGCTTGCCCCATTAGTTTGGTGATTTTAAGAATGTCCGCCCCATTCTGTCAATTTTAAGTCCTTTCGTGCAATTTAGGTGTCGATTTTATCCTGGCGAGCGATAGCGAGCCTGTAATTTAAGAGTAACCGGCCTTCGGCCAGGACATTTTTCTACCGAAAAATGTACAAATATATCTTGAAAGGGGGTCAAGGGGGTGAAATTTTAAGATTCCTGGAGGAGTAGGAAACAAACTAAAGAACTCCCCTTGTTGCTGTACCGGCGACGTCTTATTAATTTTAAGCTAGCTATATTTAGACGATTTTGCGCAGTTTAAGAAGGGTCTGTGGTAATAAAAAAGGGTTAAGCGAGATAGTTCGAAGCTTGTTTATGGCTGGAGACTCTTTTAAAATTGAATAAAATCGCGTAACAGTAGCCAGAATAAAGTTAAAAGGACGGCACCGGTAATGAAGGGGTTAACTGTTTTACTGAAGATGGTTTACAACTTCTGAGGGAAGTTTGTTCCAGGCAGAGCAAACCATATGAATGATAAGGTGTTCACAAATACTAGTGCTAAGTCTCTTCAGTTCTAACTTCCAGGCAAGGTTGTGTGTTTCTGTATTGGGAGGCAAAACATAAATTTATAATTTTCGTTGTGAAACCCATTTTCTATCTGTAAGGGGGTACTACTCGCTTTTTATGGACCCCCTTCTCCCTAGTGTTTAGCATATTAGCTTTGAAATTTTAAGACGTTCGGCCCATTAGTTTGGCGATTTTAATACCTTTCGACCAATTTAGTTTTCAATTTCAAGACCTTTAGTGCCATTTAGGTGTCGATTTTTTCCTGGCGAGCGATAGTGAGCCTGTAATTAAGAGAAACCGGCCTTCGGCCGGGAAATTTTTCTATCGAAAAATTTACAAATTTATCTTGAAGAGGGTCTAGGGAGTGTGTTTTTTTTTTAAGCTTGATGGAGGCCTAGCGATTAAACAAAAACAAAAACAATATTAGTACATGAATTAATAGCCCACAAAACCGAATATTACCCCTTAAAACTATATTTAGCTGATCTCGCAGTCTACGTGTTTCAAAGCGAAAAGAGACACAAAGATCTCAACCGGTTTCCAGGCTCAGTCTCCCAATCGATGCAAACAATTTTGTAGCTCTTGGTCTTCGTCTCTTTAGATTCCCTCTGTGCCTTTCCTGAGAGCTCGAGACCAGAATTGAACAGCATGTGTGTGTGTGTGTGTGTGTGTGTGTGTGTGTGTGTGTGTGTCTGTGTGTGTGTCTGTGTCTGTGTCTGTGTGTGTGTGTGTGTGTGTGTGTTAGGTATGGTAAACGGCTGTGACCCAGTAAGAGGGTGTAAAAAAGGTAAGGACTGTATCTACATCCACCAATATGCTATGGGTCAGAAAGAAAACGGGAGTGTTTGAATATGGAATGATTATGCTCACTGGTGATCTTTCCCGCTCCTAGACTGTGGAGAGTGTATATGGAGCTGTCCTGAACTTTGCGGAGGATTTCTGTTTACAGTAGGCATTTAACCCATTTACCAAAGTTATCGACCAGTTGCCTTAACCTCCCACATTATTAAAGTCTTGGAGAGAATAATGGTTAATGGCTCACCAAGACCAACATGGTTTCGCACTGGGCGTTGTGGTCTATCTTGATTTCGCAAAAGCCTTTGTCAAGGGACCACGGCATTTTTTGCCGATGACACCAGGGTACTGAAGGCCCTCAGTTGTGACGGAAACTTTACCCAACATATACGCTAGAGTATTGTTGTCAGCTGTGGAGTCCGTGGCGAGCAGGAGAGTACTCACTAGAAAGGCGTAGAGAAAGGTATGTGTGTGTGTGTGTGTGTGTGTGTGTGTGTGTGTGTGTGTGTGTGTGTGTGTAAATAATAGTAATAATTATATACGATTTATGTACAAAGGAACAGTTTGTTGCTTAACTCTAACTTATATTAACTTACAATATGGACCAAAGCCAGAGATTGCACAAGAGCTACCGGTATGTTATCAGCTAAATATTATGTACTTAGTTTGCCGATGATTTCCAAGTCGATATAATAGCGGTACATTTTAAAAGGGTTCTCTGAAAGCTTGTGAGTTGATTTATATATATATACAGTATATATTATGTCACACTGTTTTCATATTTCTTCATTCGCCTGTCTATCCCTCCATGTAACTCCACATGCACTGCTCCAATAACTCAATTCCACCCCTCTCACATTTGATTTGTGCCTTTCCAACATCGTCCATGCTTCACCTCTGTATATCAATGTCGGGATTACCACACTATCATGCAATTAATGTTTTGCTTCCATGCTGACCACCCAATTCCTTGTCACTGCTTTCAGCGTTTCTACAACCTTCTTCCCCTGCTGCATTATTGTAATTACGAAAATTATAAATATGTGTGAAGAGATGTCTCCAAACAATAGTTCTCATGTTGTGGTTTCATTATTTCAACGCTTGCCAGGAAAAAAGGCGACACCTAAATGGCACGAAAATTCTTAATATTGGCAAAGAAATAGGCAACATATAATAAAATTGTCAAACTAATGGGGCTAACGTCTAAAAAAATCAAACTAATGGGACTAAACATGAGTGAGAAGGGGTTCCAGACAAAATATAAAAGTCTCCTCATAACAGTATAGTCAGTTATCGTGTGGTGGTTTAGTAATGGTCTCTTCCCCTCGGCTGTTATCACTGGGGTTATCAGTGGGGCCTTCCAGCTGGTACTATCACCCCACCCCGGCACCCACACAAACTGTTTATATTGACCCACACTATGTTCGTTCTGGTTTAAGGGGAGGTTTCTAGTTTGTTTCCTACTCCTCCAGCAATCTTAAAATTTCAACCCCTTGACCCCCTTTCAAGATAAATTTGTACATTTTTCGGTAGAAAAATGTCCCGGCCGAAGGCCGATTACTCTTAAATTACAGGCTCGCTATCGCTCGCCAGGATAAAATCGACACCTAAATGGCACGAAAGGTATTAAAATTGACAGAATGGGGCGGAAATTCTTAAAAATCACCAAACTAATGGGGCAAACGTCTTAAAATCTCAAAAGCAATGGGGCTAGACATGAGGGAGAAAGGGGTCAAGAAAAAAGTCCCCCAAGTGGAAATCTCCCCTTAATTTGGCTATTATTATTATTAGGCGGTTTTATTCATCTTCACCATTAACCCCTTCTGTACCGGCGACGCTATATTTAGAAGATTGTGAGCAGTGTCAGAAGGATTAGTGGTCGTGAAAAGAGTTAAGTGAGCTAGTTCCAAGTCTGTTCATCTCTGGAGGCCCACTTTATACCGCATAATATCGTTTAATAGCAGCCAGAATAAACATAAAAGACGTCGCCGGTACGGAAGGGGTTAACACTTGTATTTACCCTAACGATGTTTTTTCATTGTTTACTTTGTCTCTTATTTTATAGTTTCGTTCATCTTCACACCTGCAGCACGATTAGGGGGGAGATGGGTCGGTTTTCTGGTCCCCTTTCTCCCTCGTGTTAACGCCCCATTTCTTTTGAGATTATAAGACGTTCGGCCCATTAGTTTGGCGATTTTAACATCTTTCGCCCCATTTCATTGTCAATTTAAAGACTTTTCGTGCCATTTAGGTGTCGATTTTTTCCTGGCGAGCGATAGCGAGCCTAATATTTTAAGAGGAGCCGGCCTTTGGCCGTGAAATTTTTCTACCGAAAAATGTACAATTTTATCTTGAAGGGGGGTCTAGGGGGTGTTCTTTAAGCTTGATGGAGGAATATAGGAATACAGTAATTGAATTAATAGGCCAAAAAAAAAAAAAAAAAAAAAAACGTCCCTTCTCCCCTTAGTGCTACTTATGTATCAAAGTATGTCTCTCACCAACAGTAGTCAGTCCTCGCGTGATGGTTTAGTAATGGACTAGGAAGTACTTATCCCTTTTATTACCACGACACCGCTCGTATATATGTGAATTACATATATGCTTTCATTAGTTTCATTGGAGGTGTTTGGTGTTGTGGTGAAATTAATACAAACATAGAAAATAGTTTATATCAATCCGTATTTTTGTTCATCTTCACTGCTTCAGTACGTTTAAGGGGGGGGTCACCGTTTTTTTTTCTTTCTCTCCTTTTCTCTCTTTCCCTGGCTTGTATCCATTCGGCCCCATTTAGCCAACTGTTTTAAGACGTTTATCCCCTCTTCCTGGCGAGCGATAGCGAGCCAGCATTGTATGGAGAAATCCGGCTTCGCCGGAGAAATTTTTCTATCGAAAAATTTACAAATTTAGCTTACCGTGAACAAAATAAATATATATGCTAGCTCGGTACCGCTCGCCAGGAAAATATTGACACAGTAGGCTGAATGGGGCAGAATGGATACAAGCCAAAGAGAGAGGAACAGAAAGAGAAAACAAAAGCGAGGTGGGCTCCCTTAATCCTAGTAGTATATTAACCCCTTCTGTACCGTGACACCTTTTTATCGTTGATTCTGGCCAAAGTTAGACGGTTTTGTGTAGTTCAAGAAGGACCTATGTTATTCAGAGGGATTGTGGAGATCGTGTTTACCCCTTTCAGTCCTAGAGGTAGATTATAAGCTAAAGAAAAGCCCCTAATGGCAGGGCGAATAAGATGAAAATTACGTCGTGGTGCTGAAGGGGTTAAAGAATGTCTCCCATTATTATTCAGTTCTCGTGTGGTGGTTTACTAATAGCTCCCCTCGGTTGTTATCACTGGAGTTATCAAGGGGCTTCCCGCTGGTACTCACCCAAGCACCAACAGGAAGAACTTAATACATGTGTTTTTATATTAATGCATATTTGTGCTCAGCTTCACTGCTTCAGTACGATTAATATTAATTGTTTCTGTAAGAATGTAACAATGAAGCAACTTGGTTGAGCCCGAGAACTTTCAGTCTTCTACTGTACTTATCACTTCTCCACTTGTTCTTCCTCTGTCCAATTGCTCTTCTTTCCTACTTTACTCCAGCCATCTGGTCTGGGTCACCTTGGCCTGCTCACTGATTAAATTAAAGAGCCGCAGTATTTTGACTGTGCGAAGGTAGCATAATAAATTGTCTTTTAAATAAAGGCTTGAATGAAAGGTTGGCCATAAATACCATATGCATTAGAACCACATATACGTGCATTCATGAAACAACATGTACAAGAATGTATTGCTAAAACTGTATTCATATAAGACTCAAGAATGTATTGCTAAAGCTGTATTCATATAAGACTCAAGAATAAGATAATTAGTTTGAAGTCGAAACTTAGTTCACACATCCTCACCTAGCCAAGGGACTGGAGTTTTCGAAAAGGGGCTCCAGTCCTGACGCAATTGTTTGACTTACAGTGTGCTGGCTAAATAATGCAATAGGGTTAAGGGGAGGTTTTTAGTTGATTCCCTAGACTTCCATCAAACTTAAAATTACTCCCCCTAGACCCCCTTTCAAGATAAATTTGTAAATTTTTCGGTAGAAAAATGTCCCGGCCGAAGGCCGATTCCCCTTAAATTACAGGCTCGCTATCGCTCGCCAGGAAAAAATCGACACCTAAATGGCACGAATGGTCTTAAAATTTACAGAAATGGGGCGAGGGTTCTTAAAATCGCCAAACTAATGGGGCGAACGTCTTAAAATCTCAAAAGCAATGGGACTAAACATGAGGGAGAAAGGGGTCCAGAAAAAAAAATCTCCCAAGTGGATATCCCCCCTTAATAGCCTCTGAAGGTCTATTTTAATTAAAAAAAAAAAAGTCACCCAGCACTATATAGTCAGTTCTCGTGTGGTGGTTTAGTAATAGCTCTCCCCGCGGCTGTTATCACTGGGGGTATCAACAGGAAGGAAGTACTTATCCCTTGTATTACCACCAAGCCGATAGTAGATGTATTTTACCTGTTATTAGTGTGTTTTGGTCAACTTAAGGGGGGGGGGGGATCTCCACTTGAGGGATTTTTTTCTTGACCCCTTTCTCCCTCATGTTTAGCCCCATTGCTTTTGATATTATAAAGCGTTTGCCCCATTAGTTTAGCGATTTTAAGAACTTTCACCCCATATTAATACCTTTCGTGCAATTCAGGTGTCGGTTTTATCCTGGCGAGCGATAGCGAGCCTGTATTTTAAGAGGAACCGGCCTTCGGCCGGGAAATTTTTCTACCGAAAAATGTACAAATTTATCTTGAAAGGGACTCAAGGGGGGGTAATTTTAAGCTTGATGGAGGTCTAGGGAACAAACTAAATACCTCCCCTTAACTACTTCACAACGTTTAATCCTATTTGTATATTTGTATTGTCTTTTATTGTGCGCCTTTATTCAACTTACTACATTCAATACGATAGCGTCGTTTTGTGGTTTTCCCGGCTAACACTACATGATTAAAACAATGAATACATAGGATTGTCAATAATTAACATCGTATTTCTTCACATAACTCTCGTCACAGCTCTGAATGCAAGTTAGAATAAAGTAATAGCTCTGTATACTTATAACATACACATATTAGTCAATTTCTTCAGCTTCAGAAAGACGCCCCATAACCCAAAATATTTAGCATATTACCTTCAAGAGGACAATGATACCATATCTATAGTTTCATGGCTAACGATACACATACATAATTAGCCCAATAAAGTTTCCTCTCTTAACCCTTTCAGTATCGGAGACGTCTCTTTGATTATATTTGAGCTACATTTAGACGATTTAATGAAGCTTAGGAAAGATGTATGGCAGGTAAAAGGATTAATTGAGATAGTATGTAGCGCTTTAATGGATAGACGTCCTTCCTAAGCTGAGAAAAATCGTCCAATAGTTGTCAGAATATAATGAAAAGTACATCTCCAGTACAGATGGGGTCAAGGGGAGACCGACCGTTTTTCTGGACCCCTTTCTCCCTAATGTTTAGCTCTACTAGTTTTGAGATTTTAAGACGTTGTTTCCATTAGTTTGGGGATTTTATGACCTTTCACCCCATTTCTTTGTCAATATTAGGACCCTTCGTGCCATTTAGGTGTCGATTTTTTTCCTGGCGAGCGATAGCGAGCCTGTAATTTTAGGAGGAATCGGCCTTTGGCCGGGACATCTTTCTACCGAAAAATGCACAACTCTATCTTAGGGGGTGTTTTTCTAAGCTTGATGGAGGTCTAGGGAGGGAAAAAAAATTATATATATATATATATATATATATATATATATATATATATATAATATATATATATATATAATATATTATATATATATATATATATATATATGAATTAATTAATTAATAGACCAAACAAACAGCCACTGTCCCCTTAATCAAGAGAGTTTATTGTTCTAGGTCCTACTAACAAGGTGATGGCAGACTTTTATATCCCGTACAGTCGGCCTAATAAGTGATGTCTTGGCACCTATTATGTTTTCATCAATAATTGGCATCAACAATATGTACACGTTATTTCTTCTATTGGAGTGAGATATACCAACATGTTCCTACATTTACCCACCCTATTCAACATCTGACAGACATTAACACAGCACAGAGCGAGCTAAAGGTAATGACTGCTGATCCATGACTTATTACCGGCACTGTACATACATTCCTGGTCAATAGATAATTGCCATGCTAAGGAGACACTATTAAGGGGGAGGTAGTTGTTTTTTCTGGACCCCCTTCTCCCTCATGTTTAGCATATTACTTTTAAGATTTGAAGACGTTCTTTCCGTTAGTTTGGCAATTTTGAAACCTTTCGACCCATTCCTTTGTCAATATTAAGACCTTTCGTGCCATTTAGGTGTCAATTTATTTCCTGGCGAGTGATAGCGAACCTATATTATTAGAAGGATTCGGCCTTCGGCCGGGATATATTTCTACCGAAAACTACAAATTCAACATGTGTCCCAATCTCCCCAGGTTAACGCTAAGATTCTAAACCCTTTCAATTAGATGACCTAAACTTTTCCTTTATATTAGCGGACTCCAGACGATTTTACTGAGCATAGGAAGGATCTCTTAAGAATCAAAAGGTTAAAGACTGTGTCAATTAACCCTCGAATTCTGGTCAAAAATCCCTCCTAATTGCATAAAATTATATGGATTTTGCTACAATAAAGAAAACGATGGTTATCAGATTGAAAGGGTTAACTAAAGGGTACATAATTTTAATATAAAAAATAAAATAGAGAAAACGCCAGGGGTCAAATTCAATGCCAAGGGTCAAAATCAACACCAAGGATCAATCAATGCCAAGGGTCAAAATCAACACCAAGGAGCAATCAATGCCAAAGGTCAAAATCAACACCAAGGAGCAATCAATGCCAAGGGTCAAAATCAACGCCAAGGATCAATCAATACCAAGGGTCAAAATCAACGCCATGGATCAGACATATACAAAAGTCCAACCACAAATATACCGGGTCAGAATTTAAAAAAAAAAAAAAAAATAACATCTAACCACAAATATACCGGGTCAGACATGGAAATTTATATAAATATTATTTTGTTACGTAAGATTTTTTTTTTTTTTTGCCCTTTAAATCTTCCTTTCACTGGTGGTCTTTCTTTTTACGGTTATTGTAATCGGCACCTTTCGCCGCCTTTTGCACTTTCTTTTTGTCTTTTGTCTTTCTATTCCAGTCGACGTCCTCTTTATTTGCTGCCTCCGCTTGTCTCGTCATTTTCATCTCCTCTTTCTCCTCCTCTGTTTTAGCCTTTCTCTGTTCTTGTTTTTCCTTTCTCACGGCCTTCTCCGCCATGAAATCGTTATGTTTTTTAGCCATCTCGGCTTTCCGTGTCTCGGCCTCTTCCGTTTTCTTTAGTTCGGCATCCCTCTTTTTCTCTTCCACCTCCATTTTCTTTCGCGCCCTTTCCTTCTTCCGGGCCTCCTCCTCTTCCCATTTTCTCTCTTCCGCCTCTCTCCTCCGTTCCTCCATCATCGCCTTTCTGTCCTGGTTGTTTATCTTCGGGCCTTTCTCCTTCTTTTTCTTTTGTCCCCCCTCCCCCTTCACCTCGTTTTCTATTTCTCTCATGAGGTCTTCAATATTTTTGGTGTCGTTCTTCGGCTGGAGGCTCATCTCGTTTCCTGTTCTTTGTTCTTGCTCTCGTTTTTTGTGGGCTTTTGCTTCCCTTCTTTGCTCTTTTACTATCTTCTCCTTCTCCTCTTCCTTCTCTTTCTTCTCCTCCTCCTTCTTTTTCTTCTTTTTCTCTTCTTCTTCCTCCTTCTCCTTCTTTCTCCTCTCCATCTCCTTCTCCTTCTTCTTCTTCTTCAGATCCTCCTCCTCCTTCTTTTTTTCCTCCTTTTTCTTCTTCTCCTCTTTTCTCTTCTCTTCCTCTCTCTCCTCCTCCTCCTTCTCCTTCTCTTCTTCCTCCTTTTTAGTCTTTCTCTCCCATACTATTGTTTTTTTTTTTTTTAGTATACAAATCACTCCATTACCTGTGTCAAATATTTTTATGTTTTATTAAAATATCGTAAATAGGCTAGCCTCTTGATATCGAAATAGAGATAGCTATTACCTCCATGTAAACAGGCCCAACAAACTCCCATTAGGTCTACCACATACTCTATTTTGTATGCCTTCATACTAACCAATATCTCTCTTTTTTTACAGTCTCATGTAATCATAAAAGTCAAACACATATTTCTATAGTTTTACAGGCTCTCGACATAGTATCTGATTACTAACATATCTCACATATATTTTTCATTTATTTTCACAGGGCTTTTGAAACTGTATCTTAAATTAATACTATATCATCTTAGCAGCCAAAATGCCTTCGAACTTGAAACGTTGCGAGCAGTGTACAGGTCGATTCGCTGGACAATACTTCAGTGACTACTTCTCCAACCCGGAATGCAGGCTGTGCGAAAACCGCCGACATCTGTTAGAAGGTCTGAACGAAGTAAAAGCCAACTATGTCAAACTCCAGAAGGAATTCTACTCTTTGCAGGAATTTGTTTCCCTCAATGTAGCAGCAACACCAGAAACCCAGCAGGATGTAGGACTACCAGTGCAGGTGTCTAGCCAAGACAACGCAACTGCCCTCCCTTCTCCCCCTAGATCTCCTTCCCCACCCAGAATTGACCAGCCGCTAACACCCCCACCAGCCAGCCCACCCGCCCCCCACAACAGCCCTCCATCCCCTCAAAATTCCAGAGTCTCTCCCACCAGCATTACTCCCGTAAGAAATGGGGCGAGGCAATCAAAAAGGAGGTCACATCTGCCGGTCACCACATTTAATAAATACCAGATTCTGACAGAAACAGGAGACGAAACTGAGGAGACCAGGCTCATTGGAGACTCCATCTTACGAGGACAACTTGAAGAGTTCTGTGGAAGAGTCCCAAACCACAGAAAGCGTTTTTGCATACCGGGTGCAGGTTTGGACGACATCACAGCAGCCTTCGACGATGTCACCATCAACGCTGACGAGAACACCCTGTTCGTGATTCACGCAGGGTCGAACGATGTAATGCGCACCAGATCAGAGGAACTAATGGAAAAATACCGTAAGGCAATCCAGCGTTACAAGAGTAAGTCATGTAACATAATCATTTCAGGCATTCTTCCCAAGATCGATGCAGAGACCGGTTTCTACGATAAGGCGTTCAGTACTAATAACAGACTTAAATCCCTCTGCTCACAGGAAGATGTCGAATATCTCAATCTCTGGGACCATTTCTACAATCAACACATTCTCTTTCAGGATGATGGCTGCCATTTGAATTCAGTCGGAGGAGCACGCCTAGGCACACTCTACATGATGCAGTCTGCACTTTCAGATCAAAAAACGACAACCGAGCAGGGGCAGTAGCAGCGACATAAACTACCCCATATCAAATGTAAACCCTATCCAAAATAATATCACGGCCTGCTACGTTAATGCACGCAGCTTACGCAATAAATTCGAAGACCTGGAAGCACTTGCATGTATGGAGGAATGTGATATAATCGGTGTTTCAGAATCTTGGATCAACACGGAAAAGCGTGATTTTTTGGCGGAATACGCATTACCAGGTTATACTCCCTTCAGCTGCGAAAGATCCCAAAGAATGGGAGGTGGGGTTCTGCTATATGTTAAAAGTAATCTTCACCCAATCGAGGTAACCAAACCTGCCATAAATAATATTGATACTAGTTACGTTCAAATAAATAATCAAGCAAGCAAGATAATAATTGGCCTAATTTATCGACCTCCTGCACAATCACCCGATACTGACGAGAAACTGTATGATCAAATAGCCGAAATAAGTTGTCAGGAAGAAGCAGTAATATTTGGCGATTTCAATCTGCCAGTCACAACATGGGGCGAACCACTAAATGCTCACGCGGGACATGATCTATATGCTAATCTTCAGGAAAGTGCCCTTTATCAACACGTAGAACACCAACGAGGGGAAATAACATTCTGGATATTATTCTAACGACAAATGAAAGACTGGTAATAGCGTTAAAATCGGACCGGAATTTAGCTCTAGTGACCATAGGATAGTGTCCTTTAACATTAAAGTAAATAATGACAAAGAAAACGTGAGCACGGAAAAAGTACCAGATTATCGAAGGGCCGACTTTAACAAACTTAGAAGGCATCTTGCCAATACTGACTGGAGTGAAATGACCGAAACTCATGATGTAAATCGATTATGGAACATATTATCTAATAACCTAAACAAAGCAATAAATACAAGCATCCCTCTACGAAACCGGCGCCCAGCAGGCAAATATAAGCCAAAATGGTGGAATAATGAAATAAAAAACATCCTCTTAGTAAAAAAGCAGGCATACCAAAAATATAAGGCAACTCAGAATAATAGCGATCAATTAGAACACGATAGACTGCGTCGAACAACCAAAAATCTCATCAAAGGAAGTAAGAAGAATCTGGAACTTCATATTGCCAGCTCCAGCAAGTCCAATCCGAAAGAATTTTACAGCTATATAAGAAACAGAAAAACGGTAACTTCAACAATAGGCCCACTTGTTGCGGAAAATGGAGATCATACAGATAACAAAGTACAAATGGCGAATATCCTAAATAACTATTTTGCATCAGTTTTCACGTCGGAAGATACTACCGGTAGACCTACCCCTACGAATCAATCAAATGGCACTGAGCTCGAAAACTTTACGATTTATGAAGACGATATCCTGTTCGCAATCAACAATTTGAAAGTTAATAAAACCCCAGGCCCTGATAAAATATCCCCAAGGATCCTAAAAGAAGCAAAACACGAATTATTAAACCCACTCGCAAATCTGTTCAACAAATCATTGAATGTTGGGATAGTTCCAAACGAATGTAAACTAGCTAACGTGACACCCATATACAAAAAAGGAAATAAGTCCTCCCGGCAATTATCGACCAATTAGCTTAACATCGGTAACGGGCAAATTAATGGAAACCATTATAAGGGACAAAATAGTAAAACATTTGGAAGAAAATAATTTAATAAAAGATTCTCAGCACGGTTTTAGAAATAAACGTTCATGCTTAACAAACTTACTCGACTTCTTCAATGATGTTTACAAATCATATGACAAGGATAGAGCAGTTGATATAATATATCTCGATTTTCAGAAAGCTTTCGATACCGTACCCCACAAGAGACTAATTGACAAAATAAAAGCTCATGGCATAACAGGAAAAACTCTGAAATGGCTCGAAAATTGGCTCTCAGACCGTAAACAACGAGTTGTAATAAATGGTGAAGAATCGGATTGGTGCAAAGTAAATAGTGGCGTTCCCCAGGGTTCGGTATTAGGTCCTATTCTTTTTATAATTTACATAAACGACTTAGACGAAGGAATAGAATGCAAAATTTCGAAATTTGCTGACTATACAAAAATTACTAATAAAGTAACCTCAACAGTACATTGGCAAAAACTACAAGGTGACCTAGACACTTTAGAAAACTGGGCAGAAAAAATGGCAAATGAAATTCAACATAGAAAAATGCAAAGTATTACACATCGGTAGTAACAACGCTAAAAAAGATTACTCAATGAACAACATTCAACTATCAAATACAAATAATTAAAAGGATCTGAGAGTTATAATATCATAAGCCGAGTAAACAGTGTACAGAGGTAATAAAAACTGCTAATAAATTGGTGGGTTTCATCGGCAGAACATTCAAATTCAAATCAGAAAAAATCATACTTACTCTATTCAACTCATTGGTGCGTCCCCATCTTGAATACTGCGTGCAATTCTGGTCACCGTACTACCAAAAGGACATAAATAAACTTGAAAGGGTGCAACGCAGAGTCACTAAAATGATACCTAGATTGCGTAATAAACCGTACGAAGAGCGCTTAAAAGAACTAAATTTGTTTAGCTTAACAAAGCGCAGAATGAGAGGTGACCTAATAGAGGTGTTCAAAATCTTCAAGGGATTCAGCAACCTAAATGTAAGCGAATTATTTACGATCAATCAAGCAAACACGAGAAACACTGGTTATAAGATTATAGGCAAGCGTTTTCATTCTCACGAGGCGAAGCATTTCTTCTTCAACCGCGTTGTGAATAATTGGAACAGACTACCCTCGACATTGTAAACTGTAATACTGTCGAAACATTTAAGAACCATCTGGATAAACACATGGCAAATAACCCCCGATTAACACAGTTTCTTTCAGAATAACGCGCAACGAAATGTCAACGCATACCGCAATGTATATTGATTTTCATACATCTGTTCCCTTTCAGAATTGTAGTAAATAGAGTTAGCTTAGATTACAAATCAACTTCTTTTTTCTCCCTGTCCTGTCCGATTTTCCGTGTCAGTTTTTCAATACTGCATGGTATTTTTCCTATCTGTTTCCATGCCATATTCCTTTGTATTCCTTATATTTCTCCTCCTTCTTCCTCCTCTTCATCTTTTTCCTCTTCTCCCTCTGCCGCCTCTCCTCCTCCTCCTCCCATTTACTTTTCTCCTCCTCCACCCTTTTCTTCTCCCAGTTACGGCTCTCCTCCACCTTCACCCTCTCTTCCTCCAACCGACTCTCCTCCACCTTCACCCGCTCTTCCTCCAACCGACTCTCCTCCACCTTCACCCGCTCTTCCTCCAACCGACTCTCCTCCTCCACCTTCACCCGCTCTTCCTCCAACCGACTCTCCTCCACCTTCACACGCTCTTCCTCCACTTTCACCCGCTCTTAATTTACACACACACACACACACACACACACACACACACACACACACACAGCCTTCTCGATTCACTCACGAATGTACAGTCAACAAAACAATTATCTTTACCCCTGGGTCCGACAATTTTTGTTTCGCAGCAATGAATGTGAATGGGGTCACGTTCCTTTTAAGGGGGGGTCACCGTTTTTTTGTTTCTCTTTCTCTCCTTTTCTCTCTTTCCCTGGCTTGTATCCATTCGGCCCCATTCAGCCAACGGTCTTAAGACTTTTATCCCCATCCAGGTGTCGATTTTTTCCTGGCGAGCGATAGCGAGCCTTTATTGTATGGAGAAATCCGGCTTCACCGGTGCGTTTTGCTATCGACAAATGTACAAATTTAGCTTGCTATCAAAACAAATATATATATATTATAGCTCGCTACCACTCGCCAGGAACATATTGACACCTGGATGGGGTAAACGTCTTAAAACAGTGGGCTGAATGGGGCCGAATAGATACAAGCCAGAGAAAGGGAGAGAAAAAAGTCAGGTCACCCCCCTTTAAGTTTGATAACGCCGTATCGTACGGGTAAATATTGTTGTTTGCGGATTGTACACACACACACACACACACACACACACACACACACACACACACACACACACAGTTCTCTACTCACATATAATAATAAACATATATAACGCAGCCAACTTGTTTACACTAAAATACGCAAGCGTATACACACACGTACTGTATTTCCACACACACAAACACACACGCATTCATACACACACAAACATAAAAACAAGCGCACACAAACACGTACTGTACTTCCACACACACAAACACACACACATTAAAACAAACACAAACATACAAACAAGCGCACACAAACACCCACTCTCTGACACATAAGCAATAATATGCATACAAATATACACACAGGAAGACACAAACACATACACATAAAGTGGGACACACACAATCATACACAAACGTACACAATCTCACAGTTGCACACACACAAACTCACTAGACCAGCAATGACATTAATTAGTCTATGTAACTAGGGCTAATATAATCATTAACACAAACACACACAAGAACTATACACACACACACACACACACACACACACACACACACACGTGTCCTAACGGTGTAGCCTCTGTTCACCTAGCAGGATAAATAGGAACCTGGTATACGTGGACGAAGTTGTGACGTCCTCTCTGGGGGTTGGTGGACTGTTATAAGGTGAGAAAGGTATCATATAGGTCAACCTAAGTTTTCGGATGAGACTGCTACCATACAGATCAACCCAAGCTTTCGATTTCAGATGTCGCCAATTGACTGATTACAGACTACACTCACATCCACAGCCAACGATACACTAACACATGACATGCACTTCACGCAATACATTCCCAGTTAAGGAGGCGCGATAATAATGAGCTGAAGCTCGTATTGCGTGGAATCACCTTGACAAACAAGTTCGGTGAATTACACACACACACACACACACACACACACACACACACACACACACACACACACACACACACACACACACACACTCCCACACAAAGACACCCAACCACATATCCGGTACTCCCACACACAAACATAATACAACACACACGCACACACACACACAATTATACACACATAAACACACACAATCACAAAGTCCTACATGCAAGCAAAACACACCTCACACAATTATACGCACAATCACAATACAACACACACACACTCACATACTCCCACGCACATGACACACTAGATCATTAACTACTCCTGTACCGACGTCGTATTTTGTATTTGATTTCAGCTACATTTAGACGATTTTACGAAGCTTAGGAAGGTTATATGTTAGCTAGAAGGATGAATTGAGATAGTCTGTAGCCTTTTAATGGGTAGACGTCTATCCTAAGCTGAACAAAAGTAATCTAATCATTGCCAGAATATAATGATAAGGACGTCACCGGTACAGAACGGGTTAAGGGGGGTCACCGTTTTTTTTTTATCTCTCACCTGTTCTCTCTTCCCCTGGCTTGTATCCATTTGGCCCCATTCAGCCAACTTTTTTAAGACGTTTATCCGCATCCAGGTGTCGATTTCTTCCTGGCGAGCGATAGCGAGCCAGCATTGTATGGAGAAATCCGGCTTCAGAAATTTTTGTACAAATTTAGCTTGCTGTCAAAACAAAAATACATATATGCTGGGGAAATATTGACACCTGGATGGGGGTAAACGTCTTAGAACAGTAGGCTGAATGGGGCCGAATGGATATAAGCCAAAGAGAGAGAGAGAGAGAGAGAGAGAGAGAGAGAGAGAGAGAGAGAGAGAGAGAGAGAGAGAGAGAGAGAGAGAGAGAGAGAGAGAGAGAGAGAATAAAAAGCGAGGTGGGCTCCCTTAAAAACGTCAGCCAAATGTAACTATGGTCAGAGAGAGGAGAGAGAGAGAGAGAGAAGGCCTAGAGAAGATGAGAGTGTTTACAGATACACAATGCTCAATATTTTGAGAGAGTTTACAGACTTCTACACAATGCTATATATATTTTTAGTTGTTTACAGATTTCTACACAATGCTCTATATATTTTGAGTTGTTTACAGACTTCTACACAATGCTCTATATATTTTGAGTTGTTTACAGACTTCTACACAATGCTATATATATTTTTAGTTGTTTACAGATTTCTACACAATGCTCTATATATTTTGAGTTGTTTACAGACTTCTACACAATGCTCTATATATTTTGAGTTGTTTACAGACTTCTACACAATGCTATATATATTTTTAGTTGTTTACAGATTTCTACACAATGCTCTATATATTTTGAGTTGTTTACAGACTTCTACACAATGCTCTATATATTTTGAGTTGTTTACAGACTTCTACACAATGCTCTATATATTTCTACCATTAATTATTATCAGGTTTAACCTCTTCTGTACCGTCGACATCCTTTTAATATTATTCTGGTTACTACTAATCAATTGTATTCAGTTTAGGAAGGATCTCTAGCAATCATAAAGCTTGGAACTACCTCAATCAACCCTTATAACTACCACAGATCCGTCCTAAGCTATATGTAATCGTCTTGATATAGCAAGATTAAACTATAACAATCGTCGCTGGTACAGAGAGGGTTAAGAGGAGATTTCCACCTGTAGGATTTTTTTCTGAACCTCTTTCTCCCTCATGTTTAGCCCCATTGCTTGTGAGATTTAAAGACGCTTGCCCCATTAGTTTGGCGATTTTAAAAACCCTTGCCCCATTTCTGTCAATTTTAAGACCATTCGTGCCATTTAGGTATCGATTTTTTCCTGGCGAGCGATAGCGAGCCTGTAATTTAAGGGGAACCGGCCTTCGGCCGGGAAATTTTTCTACGGAAAAATGTACAAATTTATCTTGAAAGGGGGTCAAGGGGGAGTAATTTTAAGCTTGATGGAAGTCTAGGGAATCAACTAAAAACCTCCCCTTAACAATTGAGTAACTAATTTTACGCTTGGTATCATATTCATCAACTATACTCGGTTTAATTTCATCTGAATCCCTTAAGGGGAGGTTTTTAGTTTGGTCTCTAGGTATCCATCAAGCTTAAGATTACACCCCCTTGAGCCCCTTTCAAGATAAATTTGTACATTTTTCGGTAGAAAAATGTCCCGGCTGAAGGCCGTTTCCTCTTAAAATACAGGCTCGCTATCGCTCGCCAGGATCAAATCGACACCTAAATGGCACGAAAGGTTTTAAAATTGACAAAAATGGGTCGAAAGTTCTTAAAATCGTCAAAATAATGGGGCGAACGTCTTAAAAATAGAAAATCAATGGGGCTATACATGAGGGAGAAAGGAGTCAAGAAAAAAATCCCTCAAGTGGAAACCTCCCCTTAACTACTGATGTATCGATAACTAACGGAAACATATGAAACTACTATGTCTCTGCTTCATATTTAGACCAAGTTTATATAATTAGCGCCCTATTTCACAACAATTCTTAGAAATATCTAAGAAATCTTGATGGGAACTTTCAATTTACCGTCAGTTGAAAAGAACAGATTATAGTTTCAAATTATTCTGATAAATATGTACTAAGTGTAAGACCCAAATTTACTGGCAAACCCTGAAATGATTGTCTTATAATAAAATAATACAGCAATTATTATAATAACTTCTTCCTCCTCTCCTTCCGCTTGATAACACCGTGGCCTTGTACAGTCGCGCTAATAAGTCATGTATCCGCACCAAGTATGTTTTGATCAATAATTGGTATCAGCAATATCTAAGCTTTATTTCATCATATCAAGTGAAATATATACACATGTTCCTACACTTACCCACCTTATTCAACATCTGACAGACATCAATACAGCACAGAGCGAGCCAAACGTAATGACAGCTGGGACATGACTTAATGCCGTGGCCTTGTACACGAGAACCACACATTATCTCTAACTTTACAGATATAGTGTAATGTCGTATGCAGGGAGAGAGAGAGAGAGAGAGAGAGAGAGAGAGAGAGAGAGAGAGAGAGAGAGAGAGAGAGAGATATATATATATATATGGAGATAATATATATATAGAGAGAGAGAGAGAGAGAGAGAGTATAGATGGATAGAGAGAGAGAGAGAGAGTATAGATAGAGAGAGAGAGAGAGAGAGAGAGAGAGAGAGAGAGAGAGAGAGAGAGAGAGAGAGAGAGAGAGAGAGAGAGAGAGAGAGAGAGAGAGAGAGAGAGAGAGAGAGAGAGAGAGCGCGCTGTATATCTGTCATAGCAAACACGGTCAACTATGTTACCATGCACTACTTTATTGTTGTACTTTTACTGTAATATTATCCAGCCTGGTACACAAAGGCTACTGCCTCTTGTCTAAGTTACCACAGGTTACTATCCCGAATGGGGCGTCACAAATGTTCACTCACTCCAGGTTCCTATATATTTCTATCTATCTGTCTATTTACTATCTATATTACTATCTATATATCTATTTACTATCTATATTACTATCTATCTATTTAATATCTATATTACTATCTATCTATCTATTTAATATCTATATTACTATCTAAATTACTATCTATCTATTTACTCAGGCCCAATCCCCACTTATCCTTTTTTTTGGGGGGGAGGGGGGGGGGCCGCCTCAAGACAGAGCAAGAACAGGGAAAACACAAAACACAACACAAAACAACGAACACACACATACAAAACACAAATTCACACACATCTATATAATGGATGTCTATATAATGGATATAAAGTGATGTCTCGGCACCAATTATATTTTGATCAATAATTGGTATCAGCAATATCTAAGCTTCATTTCTTCATATCGAGTGAAATATACAAACATGTTCCTACACTTACCCACTCTATTCAACATCTGACAGACATAAATATAGCACAGAGAGAGCCAAACGTAATGACAGCAGGGACATGACTTATTAGCGCGACTGTACAGCATAGGATGTAGGTAGCTGTCTTTGCACCAAATGTCAACTAATGATGTTATACACTAAAACTTAATAGTGACGCTGGAATAATAACATTACTTTAATGTTTCTTTTAGTTACGTTCAATATACCATGAGAGAAAAATTATCGTATGAAATTTTTCCAAACGCGCACGCGAGAGAGTGTATATATATATATATATATATATATATATATATATATATATATATATATATATATATATATATATATATCCATTCGGCCCCATTCAGTAATGTACAAATTTAGCTTGCTGTCAAAAACAAAATATATATATATATATATATATATATACTCTTCGCCAGGAAAATATTGATACATGGATGGGGGTAAACGTCTTAAAACAGTAAGCTGAATGGGGCCGAATGGATACAAGCCAAAGAGAGAGAGAGGGAGAGAGAGTGAGAGTGAGAACAAAAAAAGCGAGGTGGTCCCCTTTAAATTAGGACACGAAAACTACCTTAACACTCTACAGTATATTGTATGTAAAGATGTCTTATAACCTTTACAGTATTCGTTCAATGTCTCTCTCTCTCTCTCTCTAGCTACCACGTGATCTCCAGTCGCTATATATATAACTCCCGTCTTAAGGGGAGATGGGCCGTGTGTCTGGTCCTCCTTCCTTCATGTTTAGCCCCATTAGTTTTCAGATTATAAGACGTTTGGCCCATTAGATTGGCGATGTTAAGACCTTCCGCCCCATTTCTTTGTCAATATTAAGATTTTCCGTGTCATTTATCTCCTGACGAAACATAGCGAGCCTGTAAACTAAGAGAAACCGGCCTTCGGTCGAGAAATTTTCTATCGAAAAATCTAAAAAAAAATCTTGAAGGAGGGTCTTGTGCGGGTGTTGTGGTGTTGTAGTGCCTTTGAAGGGAGAGGACTTATGGACTTTTCTCTCCGTGGTGAACAGCAAGTTAGTGAGGGAAGGGGTGGTGATGGAATTGTGAAATATACAACAGGGTGAGTGGGAAATTACGGTGATTTGATATTGGGTGAAACTCTGGAGTTCTATCTAACCAAAATCAAACAACATGTGAAAGAAGAGATGGAAAATTGAAGAGTGCTGTGCCAGGCAGCGAGGGAGGCGTACGGACGAGGGGCAAGCCGATGCCAGGCAAAATACCCTCCCTCCTTGACTGTCTCCAGCCAACACCACTCACCCTAGGGTGTGCCCCCCCCCCCCCCCCCCCCCCCCTTCCTCACCCACATCCCATCTGTCATCGCGCCAGTGCATGGAGAAGCTGGTCGTGTGAAAGTGGACCGAAATATTCTGCAAGGCGCTAATGCTGAGAGTACGACTGCAGCAGGGGGAAGTATGCAGGAGAGAGACAGCGAAGTACAGCAGAGGCGAAAAGGCGGAGTAAGGGAATAGAGGAAGGAGCCATAAACCTCGCTGACCACAACACTCCCCCCCCCCCCCTCTCTACCTCTCCTCCCCTCGCCTAAAGTAATATGATACCTGACAGTATAAAGGCAAAACAAAAGTGTATTTAAGTATGGTTCTTATCTAAATCCATGGGGGAGATTTGTATTGAAAACAAAATGTCAGTGGTAGTTTTTGATGCAATGCAGCTTAAAAATAAATGTGTGTTTGTGTAAGAGTAGTAGTAGCTACTGTATAATAGAGAGAGAGAAACACAGTGACAACAAGTATTCAACCCTCTCTCCCCCCCCCCCCCATCCTTACCCACACATTCACTTCCCTCCCCTCTCCTTCCCTCTTCCCTCCTTCCCTCTTCCTCAATGTCCCTCATGCTACTATTACATGAGTAACATGATGTAATATTTTGTACATATATTTGTCTTGAAAATAATTAAATCTTAGGACATAATTGGCTGGTTTCCATTTAAAGTTAGGCATATTTAGAATGTAAAGCGGCTCAAATTGCCAAAGTTTCTTTAGCTTTGTATAGAGTCATTTAGCTTTGAGGAAACAGGCCGATTATATTAGGTAGGGTTATATATGATTTATGGCCGAGTCAGGAAATCAGACTTGAAGTGGTATATTTCATGTGAGAGTTATCTCTAACGAACTAGTAACTAAGTATACTATTTAAAATAGGTATAATTCGCTGATATATTATGTGCATACTGATAACCAGGACCTTTTTCTCAAACTAATAGTAGATTTCTAACATCCTTCTTTAATCCTTCGCACCATTTTGACACTTGTCTTTTTAATCATTTTACTCTCTTAATTAGTGTATTTCCTTTCTCACTACAATAATCGTTTTGTATTATATATATATATTTTGTTGTTTTTTTGTTTTTTCCCGTGTTTATTCTTTGTGCGTATTTTTAAACACTACTTTTATTTTACTTTATTTTTCTATTTTCTTTTGCACTCACTGTCTTGTAATATAGCCTGATCTTCTGTAGCCTTGCATCATACTAGGACCAACTAGGTGAGTTAAATAACTTATCTTACTCTTTCTATCTCTAACGCTACTCATAGGATGTTTACATTTTCACCTTTATCGGGCAGAGGCTCGTCCCTTATAGACTCAGTATTAGGGAATAGGTAGGAAATTATGATAATAAGACAAGATTATATTAACTCGGTCCCAGTCGAGGAATAATCCTGATGACAGACAAAACGCAGTGAGAGATGCAGTACAAATGAACCGTGAAACAGACAATGTAGTTAATGGAGATGTACAAGCAAACCCTGTTAGAGAAAATGCAGAAAATAACAATCAACAACTGCAGCCCGCAGGAATCAATAATTCGCAAGACAACAGAGGTGTGGAACAAAATAATGAAAATAGTGTAGGCCTAAACGAAGATAATGAGAGAGAAATAATCGAAAATCGTGAACAGAACGAACGACCTCGTAACGTAAACATGAATGGTGGAGAATGGATGGGACATTCTGGTGACGGACTCACAACATTAGTGAATGAAATCTATACAGAAGTGATACAATGGCAACATAATAAGTTTGAACTACCGATTTGTGAAGCCGCAAAAGACATGCTGGGGGAACTCAGACGTATGATCCTAAAGTATGTTCAGGATGCCCCTTTGGCGCACGTGGCAATCAAGATAGCTTCTTTCATTCCTCAGTTGTTCCTTCAAAGAAAAAGACCAAAGGGAAAACTGAATGAGAACATTAAAGTGCTGAAACAGAGAATGGAGTGGTGGAAAAATGGGGAGTTAGACAAAATTCTTAGCCAAGTACGAGCAATCCAGCAAAGACTGAAAACAAAACAATGAAGAAAGAGGAAGCCAGATGATATGGCACGATCAGTGGGAAATAGCATGAGGATTGGTAAAGTGGCACAGGCAGTCAGAATGGTCACTGGGGAAGCCTCAAGTGGGGTGCACGAAGTGAATCGACGCATCTTGGACCAGCTGAAGGAGAAACACCCAGAAGCAAAACCAGCAAGTGATGAGGCCAAACTAGACGGGGAATATGTTCCTCCAGACCCGGTGATATATGAGAATATAACTGGAGACCTCATATGGAGAAAGGCGCTGAAAACACAGGGAGGAGCAGGTCCATCAGGAGTAGATGCTAAGACTTGGAGGATCTTCCTAAGTCAAAACAAGTTTGGTTCAGCCGCGGGTGACCTATGTGAAGCAATAGCAATGCTGGCAAAGAAACTTGCATCATCACCATGCGTGAACATAGAAGCTCTGACAGCATGTCGCCGGATACCTTTAAATAAGAATCCAGGAGTTAGACCAGTAGGCGTTGGGGAAGTTCTTAGAAGGATTATAGGAAAAGCAATCATGTCCGTATTTGGAAAAGATGTACAAAGAGCAGTGGGCAACTTACAAGTATGTGCAGGACAGCAAGCCGGAGGAGAAGCAGCAATACATGCAATGGGGAAGGTGTATCATGAGGAAGATTGTGAAGCGGTACTGCTAGTGGATGCAACAAATGCCTTTAACACCATTAATAGGGAGGCAGCTATTCACAACATCAAGATCAAATGCCTGAGCATCGCAAAGTACATAGAAAATACTTATAAGGAGCCAGCTAACCTGTATATAGTTGGAAGCACAAAGAAGGAAGAAATGAAAATTCTCAAATCAAATGAAGGAACAACGCAAGGAGATCCAGTGGCAATGGCAATGTACGCACTGGCACTATCAATTCTGCAGCAGAAAATAAAACATGAGGTAACCCGAGTGAAACAAGTGGCGTATGCAGATGACCTCACAGGTGCAGGAAAAATAGGGGATCTCAAAGAATGGTGGCGGAGAGTACAATCGGTAGGCGAAGTCATTGGGTACCATCCGAATGCTAGTAAATCTGTACTAATAGTGAAAGAAAACAAGTATGAAGAAGCGGTGCGGACTTTTGATGGGACAGGAGTGAAGATTACAAAGGAGGGTCAACGCCATTTGGGAGCAGTAATAGGCACAGAAGAATGCAAGAGAGACTATGTGCGAAAAAAGGTAGCGGAGTGGGTAAAGGAAGTGAAAACCCTGGCAGACATTGCGAAATCTGAACCACATGCTGCATATACTGCCTTCACATATGGTATTAAGCACAGATGGACCTTTCTTATGAGATCAGTGCCTGACATTAGACAGATGCTCCAACCGCTGGAAGAAGCAATCAAAGGAACATTCATACCGGCCTTAACAGAGATGGAAGGCGTCACGCAAGAGCTAAGAGATCTATTAGCTCTTCCGCCAAGGTTCGGAGGTATGGGGATCATAAACCCAGTGGAGGTGGCACCACATGAGTACCCAAATTCCCTTAAACTTACTACGTCTCTGACAGAAAAAATACGGGAGCAAAATGAAAATGATGAGGTGGACGAAGAGGAACAACGAAATGCAAGACAGGAAATTACAAAGAGCAGAGAAGAGAGACAGAAACATAGCCTAGAACAAATTAAGACCAGATGTAGGGAAGAACTGAAAATGAGAGTTGAGATGGCACAAGACACGGGGGCTTCAAATTGGCTCACATCATTACCAATAAAGGAGAAAGGCTTCAGCTTAAATAAACAAGAATTCAATGATGCCGTAGCCTTGAGGTATGGGTGGCCAGTTTCGAACCTGCCGCTGAAATGTGCATGCGGTGAAATAAACAACCCAGACCACTGTATGACCTGTAAGAAAGGAGGATTCATCTGTATCCGGCATGATGAAGTACGAGACATCACTGCACAAATGCTGGACGAGGTGTGCCATGATGTCAGAATCGAACCGGAACTTCTGCCTATGGACGGACAGCGCTTGGCCCACAATACTGCAAATACTTCAAATGAAGCAAGAGTGGACGTAAGTGCTTGAGGTTTTTGGACGAGGGGACAACGGGCTTTTTTCGACATCAGAATCTTCAACCCAAGAGCACAAACATATCGTGAGCGAGGACACAAGGCGGCATACTTGAGAAACGAAAGTGAGAAAAAACGTGCTTATGAAGAAAGAATTTTGAACAGGGATCAAGGAAGCTTTACTCCTCTGGTCTTCTCATCGTCGGGAGGTATGGGACCTTCTGCAAGTGTCTTCTATGCCAGATTAGCTGAACAAATATCAGAGAAAAAGCGCCAGCATAGAAGCCAAGTCATAACTTGGATGAGATGCCGGCTCTCTTTCTCTCTTCTCAGGTCTGCACTCCTATGTCTCAGGGGTACAAGGTCCTCCCCGCTACAGAGGACAAGAGTGAGAGACTTGGACTTTGAAATGGTCGTGGCGGAGGGACGAATTGGGGAACAACTAGGTTGATTGTAGGGAGGTACTGGTACAATGAGATAAACTACAATGTAACTAGAATAAGATAGATTGTACACCACTTTGTAACTGTCACCTTAATTAAAAAAAAAAAAAAAAAAGTGTTTATGCTTGATGGAGGTCTAGGGAGGAAAGTAATAAAATAATGAAAATATATATAAATGAACCAATAAATACGGCCATCTCTATCTATCTATCTATCTATCTATATGCTCAGGCCCATCCCCACTTTTCCTATTTTTATGTTTGCTTTTCTATTTCTACGGCCATCTCCCCTTCAATAATTCCCGGCTCCTACACGTAACAGACGGTTATACCATATACTCCCCTCTATCACCGGCTTCACTGTTTCCATCTGTACGCTTCTTGATGTGGAACCCAGATGAGGCTATTAATATGGACATATGTGTGTAGATTCAATGTTTCGGTATACGCTAAAAAAGAAAAAAAGAAAAAATCTCTCTCTCTCTCTCTCCCTAATTATATATATATATATATATATACATATATATATTGCACGATATATTTCATAGGTGTGTATATATTAACTCCTTCAAACAGCAATATTGTATATTCATTAACAGTACTGCCAGATTATTTTCTTAGGTAAGTAAAGTTCATATTGAAAATTAATGAGTACATGCTATTTCAATTAATCTTCTTATTATGAAAGGGCTTTCCAAATGCCAATAACATAGGAAGGAGGTAGCTAAGTGGAGCAACGTAAAGCCGGTATCACACGAGCGTTTTTTCCCTCAACATTTATACTCGACACTGGTCTGGAAGCTTATGAGGTCAACATTTAAAACATGTCTGGCACCTAAATTGATCTATCACCAGTCTAGTTTCCGATACCAGGGCAAAATATTCCAGAAATGTTGCCAGACATTTTTTGATAATCGAATGTTGACTATAAAAGCTTTCGTGTGATACCGGCTTTATCGTCATCTGGTTGAAAGGGTTAACACTATATGATCCGACGTCTTGTGGATAATGATGATATTTTTATTCTTATATTCTTATTGAGGAATTTGCTTGCTCTTGCCATTTTCGAGCAATGTATGTTTGTCCCCTCGGCTAACAAAACACGCCTTGCTAGAATTGTTTCACACAAAAAAAAAAAAAAAAAATAAAAAAAAAAATCTAGTTAATTTGTATATTTGTTGATAAAATTAGGTCCAGGACGGGAGCCGATTTCTTCGAAGCTATGGTTTCACTATTGTTCGCCCCCAAAAATAATGAACACCTGAATAGAATGAGGCATCTCATTATCGCCAAACTAATGGGGTGAAACATCTAAAAACCCTCCAAACTAATGGAGAAAAGCTGTGGAGACCTAAATAGACCCCCCTCGGCAAAGCAAAAATAAATATATAAATATATAAATAAATAAATAGATAAATAACCAAATAATTACATACACAAAGGAAAAGATAACGAAAACATAAAAGATAAACGAAATAATCCAAAGTCCTCCCTTACCTCCCCCCACCCCATTACACCTCCCTCCCACACCATCTCCCTCCTCACATCACCCCACCTCCCTCCCACACCACCTCCCTCCGGACATCACCCCACCTCCCTCCACACATCACCCCACCTCCCTCCCACACATCTCCCGCCTCATATCATCCAACCTCCCTCTCACACCACCTCCCACCGGACATCACCCCACCTCCCCCCACACATCACCGCACCTCCCTCCCACACCACCTCCCTCCGGGCATCACCCCACCTTCCCTCCGCACATCACCCCACCTCACTCCCACTCCACCTACCCCACACATCACCCCACCTTCGTCCCACTCCATCTCCCCCTCACATCACCCCACCTCTCTCCCACACCCCCCTCTAACACACATCACCCCACCTCCCTCCCAATTCATCTCCCCCCTCAAATCATCCCACCTCCCTCCCACACACCCCTCTATCACTCATCACCCCACGTCCCTCCTCCCACCTCACCCCCATCCCCTCACACACCAGCCCACTTCCACCATAAGCCAACCCACTCTATGCAACTTTAAAATCCACTCAGCTTCCCTCTTCCCCATACTATACTCGAGACTCTCATCACCCAACCCATCTGCCGAGCGGGGCCCTTCTTTCTCTCTAGGCACAATTAGGTTTACTTTTACGTTTATTTTATAGAGCTCTGTTTTGTGTAGATTAAATATATAAATATATATATATATATATATATATATATTTATATATAATATATATATATATATATATATATAGTATATATATATATACAGAGAGATATATATATATATATAGAGAGAGGAGAGAGAGAGAGAGAGAGAGAGAGAGAGAGAGAGAGAGAGAGAGAGAGAGAGAGAGAGAGAGAGAGAGAGAGAGAGAGAGAGAGAGGGGGGGGGGGGGGGGGAGATTAGCTGCTAAGGCCGATTGTTTAGTACTAGGAATATACCCATACAATATGAATTCCAAGTCTGGGTAGCATCTGGCTTACCTGTGATGGCTATAGTCAATTCGCCGTAAGTAGGCGAAATATTATGACTTCTATCCTCTGTAACTTAATAAGGGCTAGAGCAAATTGGCTGTACATTTCCACATCTATTCCTTGACTGACTCTTCCCAAATGGTAGACATATTAGCTCGATTACTCTAGACATTTTTGAGTTACAGAGTTTTCTCGTCTACTTACAGTGAATAGACTATAGCTTGGTATTGGGAGGTTTCGGTTGACCCGGACATGAGCGCCGAGGCAAAGCACAGCATTGCTTTACAAATTTAACAGCATGAAATTTAGTTCACGTAAATCAATTATTCACTTGGCTCAACAATAGAGCTTTTCATTTCCTACGTAATTTACATTCACAACAGTAGACAAATTCTTTAAATGGGGACAAATTCTTTAAAGGGGGACTAATTCTTTAAAGGGGGACTAATTCTTTAAAGGGGGACAAATTCTTTAAAGGGGGACAAATTCTCTAAAGGGGGACAAATTCTTTAAAGGGGGACAAATTCTCTAAAGGGGGACAAATTCTTTAAATGGGGACAAATTCTTTAAAGGGGGACTAATTCTTTAAAGGGGGACAAATTCTCTAAAGGGGGACAAATTCTTTAAAGGGGGACAAATTCTTTAAAGGGGGACAAATTCTCTAAAGGGGGACAAATTCTTTAAAGGGGGAGGATGAGGGGGAGGGTTCTGAACCCCCTTCTGGCTAATGTTTCGCCTCATTAGTTTTGGGATTTTATAACATTCGCCCCATTACTACGGCGATTTTAAGAACTTTCGCGCCATTTAGGTATGTTGTTGTTGTTGTTCTTCCTCAAGCTGCCTGGCAGAACAGCCCCAAGGCCCCGAATAAGGCCAAGGCCATAATCGAGGGCCCCCAAAGAACCCTCCCTGCCGACCACAATAAAGCCTGGGTGACCGAAGCCACTCCATGGCGGGGAGCTAAGGAGGGTGCGGAAACGCCCGGGAAACCAAAGCCCCAACCCAGGGCCCTGTGCCCCTCAGCAATTATGAAGAGAAAGTTGAGGGGCAAAGGAAAAATGTGACGCTTTGGCTTCCAATCATGGTAGATTGGGAGGTCAATCCACGGAAGAGACGCCGTCACTTGAGATCTAGAAAATATATAAGTAAAAGGAACAGTCAGAGTAAGCTATGGGTATGGCAGAGATCGCTCAGTTCTCACTCTGATAGACCAGCCCATCACCACCCATTTAGGTATAGTTTTTATTCCTGGCGAGCGAAATCGAGCCTGCAATTTTTGAGGATTAGACCATCGGTCGGTGCATTTTCCTACCAACAAATGCACAAATTTATCTCGGAAGGGAGTTCTTATGGGTATAGTTACTTTTTAAACTTGACGGAGGTGTAGGCTGGAAAAAAAAAAATCATATATATATATACCGCTATACTGTATATATATATATATATATATATATATATATATATATATAAATGAACAATCTACGTATCTATGTAAATCTAGGTAATCCCCCCCCCTCTCTCTCTCTATCTCTCTCACCAAATTCTGTCCTAGTGAGACAGCTAACAGCACTGCATAATCCTGTCATTACAAACACAATTTATCGTGGGTATAATGATATGAAACATTAGTCGAACACTCGGAAGCTCCAAAATTATAATGGCGATAATTATGACAATGCCTCTAATAAGCATAATTCGTAGTAATTGTCAGGTAACTGGCCTTAATTACAGCAGAGGTAAATAGAGAATAACCAAGGTCTTCCAGTAAATTATACAAAAATATATTACATAATTTACAGCGATATGTGTTATTGAAGACAGACAGATAGATAGATAGATATATAATGTAGATAAGTAGGTAGATAGATGATAGATAGCTAAATATATGTATAGATAGATAGATAGATACAGACAGATAGATGGATAGGTAGATAGATAGATAGATAGATAGATAAATAGATAGATATATACAGATAGACATACAGATAAATAGATAGACAAACAGACAGATATAGATAGATATATGCATATAAACTAAGTCTAAACTATTTTGTAGCTTCATACGGATTGTTGCCAATTAACTCTATCCACCATCCTCTTCATATTAATATAATATTCGAGAACTTTATTGAACCTTCCCGTGTCTAAAGCCGGTATCACACTAGAGCAATTATTATGGTCAACATTCGATGATCAACATTTGCCTGGTAACATTTCTAGAATATTTCGCACTGGTACTGGCAACTGATATGTTACTAGATTAATTTGGGTGACCCGAAATATGCTAATGGTTGACCTCATAAGCTGCCAGATCAGTGTTAAGGATAAATGTTGAGTGAAAAAGCGCTCGTGTGATACCGCCTTAATACAGAACATACACACTATAATGAAACTGGTATACCTAATAATTGCGTAATACTGGTTAACCCCTTATGTACAGTCGCGCTAATAAGTGATGTATCGGCACCCAGTATGTTTTGATCAATAATTGGTATCAGTAATATCTAAGCTTCATTTCTTCATATCGAGTGAAATATACAAACATGTTCCTACACTTACCCACCCTATTCAACATCTGGCAGACATTAATACAGCACAGAGAGAGCTAAACTCAATGACAGCTGGGACATGACTTATTAGCGCGACCGTACACTCGGATACCATAGTGTCTAGCCCACTCATAACAATTCGTGGACCCCCTATGTTTGTCTGTATGCAAATATAATTATCTGGATTGATATTTAAACATAACTTGCTTTTCAGGAAATAGTATATATATTTTTCCAGTTAATGTATGGGAAATTATATTGCTTAAGGGGAGATTTCCACTTGAGGGATTTTTTTCTTTACCCCTTTCTCCCTCATGTTTAGCCCCATTGCTTTTGAGATTTTAAGACGTTCGCCCCATTAGTTTGGCGATTTTAAGAACTTTCATCCCATTTATGTCACTTTTAAGACCTTTCGTCCCATTTAGGTGTCAATTTTTTCCTGGCGAGCGATAGCGAGCCTGTAATTTGAGAAGAACCGGCCTTCGGCCTAGACATTTTTCTACCGAAAAATGTACAAATTTATCTTGAAAGGGGGTAATGGGGGTGTAATTTCAAGCTTGATGGAAGTCTAGGAAACACACTAAAAACCTCCCCTTAATCAGTTTCCACAGATATACTTCCATAATTAGTAACAGGTGAAGTCCAGGAATATGTATGAGTGGGCTAGAGACTATGGTATCCGAGTGTACCGGCGACGTCTGTTTATGTTTATTCTGGCTATATTAAGACGATATTGGGCAGTTTAAGAAGGATCTGTGGTAGTCAAAATGATTAGGTGAGACAGTTCAAAGCTTTTTAATTGCTGGAGGCCCTTTTTAACTTGAATAAGATCGTGTAATAGTAACTAGAATAAGCTTAAAAAGACGTCACCGGTACAGAAGGGGTTAAGCTAACGTGTGTGTGTGTGTGTGTGTGTGTGTGTGTGTATTTCTTCTTCGAGATCAATTATATTATGTATACACAGAATTTGTACCATTTCAGATCCTCATTATTTTGCCCAATAATTGTGAGATTCTAAGACGTTCGCCCCATCAGTTTGACGATGTTATTACCTTTTGCCCCATTTCCTTGTCAATTTTAAAACCTTTCGCTCCATCTACGGTAGGTTACGCTTTTTTTCCTGACGAGCGATAACGACCCTGCAATTGAGGGGGAACTGGCCTTCGGCCGGTGCATTTTTCCACCGAAATATTTGTTTTTTGTTTTTTATATATCGAAATGGTGTCTTGGGGTATTATTTAAGCTTGACGGAGGTCTAAGGAGAAAATCTTTAATACAAACGTAAATAATATATATATATATATATATATATATATATATATATATATATATATATATATATATTTTTTTTTTTTTTTTTTTTTTTTTTTTCTATATTCCAACTACTCCCTCTCGGGCATAGGCTGAGAGCCTGTACATTCTACCGCTCAACACGGTGAAGCCCGTGAGGTCTTGTTCCAGTCTGGGGAGTGAGACATGTGAAGCATCCATCATGGCTCGAAGCAGCTCCATCTCTGAAGCGGCTGGTTGCTTCGCTCAAGTGCTTCACCGTCTCACCCACCAGACTCAGACCCTCACTCTCAGAACAGTATATAATATATATATATATATATATATATATATATATATATATATATATATATATATATATATATAAACTAATACACAATAATACTTATGTACGCACACTTTTTGACAGAGCACATTTTATTTGTCAAGTTCATGGATCATTATTTGAAGACGAAAAGGTCATATATGATAAGATAATGCAAGATGTACGGTATAGTTTGCAACCGTCTTTTTGTGAAATTATCTTTTAGTACTGAATAAATAGTTGTCCCATGGGCCGAGTCGTCCAGTCCCCAATAAATATTAATTTTACGGACAAAATGTTAAGCCAAAAGTAAATATAATAAATAATAAATACATAAGTTGATAAGATAATAATAAGTTCATACATAATAATTATAATAACAAAATTCAAATAATTCTTGTTTATTTTCCTTCATAATCGCATGTGAACAAATTCAATGTTTCTCGAAATAATTGAATTCATTCGTTTGGTCATGTCACCCTTCTTCTTTTAATAAATAACTGTGAATAATTATCCATGCTCCACACTTCACCATTGCATTGTTGTGCTATACAACAAAAACATGCCCCTCCAAAAACTAAAAACACGAAAAGAGATAAAAACAAACAAAAAAATTTAAAAGAAATACAACTAAAATAATAATACAAAAAATTTAATAATTACAAAACAGTATAAATGCCTGAAAGTTTTACTCTTAAGGGGAGATATTTAGTTTGTTCCCTACGTTTTCATCAAGCTTAAAATTACACCCCCTATAGGCACCCTTTCAAGATACATTTGTAAATTTTTCGGTAGAAAAATGTCCCGGGAAGGCCAGTTCCTCTTAATTACAGGCTCGCTATCGCTCGCCAGGATAAAATCGATCCCTACATGGCACGAAAGGTCTTAAAATTGACAGAAATGGGTCGAAAGTTCTTAAAATCGTCAAAATAATGGGGCGATCGTCTTAAAACTACAAAAAGCAATGGGGCTAAACATGAGGAAGAAAGGAGTCAAGACAAAAATCCCTCAAGTGGAAATCTCCCCTTTAAACTTAGTAACTCGGTAAACTTCAGATAGAGTTGTGAAGCATCTCAAAAGTAACAAACTACAACGGAGAAAAACAAATATTTTATCTCAGAAAACTTCATGAATAGTTTATACATACATACATACATACATACTGTATTATATATTATTATTATAATAATAATAATAACAGAGATGGAACGAATATAAATTTTCCATATTTGCGAATGCGAATATTTAGTTTTAAAATTTGCGAATGCGAATTGCGAATATTTTGGAGAGATCAGATAAATGAATTTAGAAGGAGTGTAAATGACAACAATGCTGCTTAACCCCTTCCTTACCGAGGATGTATATTGTGTTCCAGCTGGGTTTAGACGATTTTATGCAGCTTAGGAGGAGACTGTGGTAGTTAAAATGGATAATCGAGATAGTTTGAAGCCTTATATTTGCTACACGTCCTCCCTAAGCTGGATAAAATTGATTAATAATATCCAGATTATAATTACAAGGACAACTCGGCACCAAAGGGGTTAATCATCTCCAACTCGCTGGATCATTAGGTTTTCACACTCCATCGCCTTGCTTCTTCAGCTTCCTTCAAACTAAATTTGTGCATTTTTCGACAGAAAAATGTCTCGGTCGTTGGTTGATTTCCTCTACGTGCAGGCTCGTTATCGCTCGCAAAGGGATAATAGACACTTGAATGGGGTTAAGCGTATTGTTATTGCCAAATTAATGTAGTGAAACCTCTCAAAATCTCCAAACTGATGGAGAGAAACAGCGGGGTCCACAAACGGGTTAAGAGTGTATACAATACTCTTATTGCAGTCAAACCACTTTAATAACTACCAAAGAAAATACCTGTTCAATAAATAGTAGTTTTAACACCCTGGTGCGACGTATTGGGGGTTATCATCGTATTTTGTTTATTTAACTCGGCCAACGAAGTTGGACGGAGGTTTTATTATTGCCTGTTTGTTTGTCTGTAAACAAGATATCTCAAAACATTAGGTACCGTTTTTTTCTAAAAAAAAATAAAAATAAATAAAAATACATACTGTATGAGATATGCGACAAGGAAGAAAGTATTCAATGTAGGTCATCAGTAGACCACATACCTCCGCCAGCGTAGGCGGTTCACAAAGTTACAAACTGATGTTCACGAAATTTGGTGGGCAGATAGGATATGGGTCAAGGAAGAAGTGAATCAATTTAGGAGTTGATCGATATAACCTATACCTCCGCCAGCGTAGACGGAGGTACTCCATATATATATATATATATATATATATATATATATATATATATATATATATATATATATATATATATATATATATACCGTATATATATAACATATTAAAATACCTGTTACTATACTTAATTTTTGTTCAGTAGGCAAAAATCAGGAATTATCTATAAATTTGCGTTGAAGAGAAACATTTTTCATCAACATTTTTGGATAATATATGGTAATGAATATTAATGCAAATTAGCACTGCGTTCAACTTCAAATATCTAATTTACTTACTACACTTATTGTATCGGATACAATACCACGTTATTCACATACTTTATCAAATTCAGACAGTTGCCTGATATTCTTGGCAACGAATACTTCTAACTTTTAAATTGGGACTAAAAGATTACCTCAATATAATTAGACCGCGATATCCAAAATTGAAAGTGTCCGGTGTCCCACTGACGGGACCCAGGATCAAACTCAAGCTGGACACTTTCATAATATCTGGGTTGCGATCATTTGCGTCTTCTAGATTTATTATTATTCATAACACATAATATTATTATTGATTTATGATCAAGTGGAATATTTATACTGCTATTATATTTCAGATATAGAAAACTATACAAGGTAGGAATGGGATGTTGGTGATATTATTCTTTTAAATGCCTCCTTCATAAGCTGCCAGACCAAAAGTTGACAATCAAAGTTGAGGGTTAAAGCACTCGTGTAATTGCGCCTTTCCACTCCTATACTGTAACAACATCCTTAACAATATCAGTAAAATACCACACATTATGACGTTCGAAAACCTTATTTAATATGAAGATTCTTACCTGTATTATATCTTTAATTTACGGCAATACGTTCGTAAACAATCTCGTAATGTTGATGGATAGGTATGCTTGTGACTGTTAAATATGCGGTGTTATGTTGGCAACACTACTGCCTGCCCTGTGACCATACAATAATATGTTTAACGGTAAATTCAATACTCATATTCTAGGCATATCCCTTTAATAAACACCAAGGAAAATTACTGTTTACGAAGATTTTCCTTTTAACACTCTTTGGTGCGATGTTTTGGAGTTTATCATGATATTTTGTTGAATTATTACTATGAGTTTTGATTAATCCAGCCATTTGCGAGCACCATCATACTAGATTGCCCCTCGAGGAACAAATACATAAGTTAATGAAAACAAAAATAGTTAATACAAAAGACTCCCCAGACCCCTTTCAAGTTTAATATATACAGTTTACGGTAGCAAAATATCCGGTTTCTCCTAAAGTGCAGGCTCGCCATAGCTCGCCTAGATAACATCGACACCTAAACGGGGTAAAGATTATAATATTTAAAAAAGCCTCTCATACCGCCCTTCATGCTAAATTTGTAAATTTGTTCTCAGAAATTATTTTCACCCAATTACTGAGTACTTCTAAACTGAAGACTCGCTAACACTCGCCCTTAAAAAATTGCAATACTAGTGTAAATAGGTGTGTGCGCGCAAACACACACACTCACACATATATATATATATATATATATATATATATATGTTGGTAAAGCCAGGTAATAAATTTTCTTTAATACATACGAGGTTGAAAGAAATGGCAATTTCTGCGTTGGAAATTTTATTATTCAAAGTTTCCAGGTCTCTGATGAGTTTTCGCTGGGTGGCAGGAAGTAGATGAAGGAGATGAGCAAAATTCATGGTGGTACAGGGTTACATTAAAGTACATGAAGATACAGGATATACGACGCGTTTCACTGGACAACCAGCATTATCAAGTAAGGAAGGAATGATATAAAAGGTAAACAGGAAGGGTATATATAGAGGGTGGAGGATCAGAGGAGGCGGAAAACAGGGGGCAAAAGTCTGCGATTGGTGGAAGGCTAAACTAGGAGAGAAAGGGGGTAACCGTTTCACGCATGCGCACTGGATGCGGGATGGTGGTCGATAGGTGGGGTCGAAGCTGATTGGCTGCGTGTCGAGGGGCGTGGCCTAAGTTGTGTGGCGCCTGCAGAAGGACGAAGCTGAAGGAGGTAGCGCGGGGGCTGCGTCAAGGGCACGGGGGGGCGAGGAGGGGTGTTAGGTCCTGTAGGGTAGTGCCTTTTGGCAGAAGGAAGGATCTGAAGGTCCAGAGTTAGGTTGTTGATGTTGGGATGTAAGGCTTGGATATATAAAGCTTCGAGTATAGGTAATCTCCTTGGGTCACTTTCTTTAATCGAGTATGGTGGTGTGTTTCTCTAACTCGTTGCGTGTGAGGTGAGGGTGGTTAGGGGTGAGATAGTGGTCTTTGATGGCTCCAGCCTGAAGGTGAAGAGTTAACCGACGTGAAAGACGAGTCTGCGTTATACCAATATAGGAATGAGGTCCACCGTCCTCATAATTACAGGTATGTTGGTAAATGACGTGATCGTCGGTCATCGGGCTCTTTATCTTGGTGGAGGCTGGTTTGTTGCGGAGAACGAGGTTGGAGGTCTTGGGGGATTTGTAATAAATTATTAATTTGATTTTGTTTTCCGGTTGGTTGGGTGGACATGCTTGGAGATTATTTCTTTTAAAGACGGCCTCGTCATTTTTGTGTTCAGAGGACATGTAATTGCGGTAGAAGATCTTAATTTCATTGGGGGGGTCAATGTTGGGAGGGCTTTGGGTGTACCATTTTTCAAGATGGTGGTTGATGGTGCTGGAGATGTCGGAGTTGGAGTATCCGTTATTTACTAAAACTTGGAATAGTCTTTCTAGTTCCTGGTGGGTGTCGGCCCAGGTAGAGCAGTGCGTGAGGGCTCTCCTAAGATAGGCGGAGATGGAGGATAGAAGATAACGGCGGGGGCATTCACTATCACCGTTGAGGCATTGTCCTGTGTTAGTAGGTTTAATGTAGACGGTGGTTTTGAACCCATGGTCGTTCAGAGCTACGAGGATGTCGAGGAAGGGGAGTAGTCCATTGTTAGATTTTTCAAAGGTGAAGTTAAATCCGGAGGAGGTCATGAAGCGACGCTGGAGTTCCTGTAGTTCGTGGAGGTCCTTGATTTGCACGAAGATGTCATCCACGTATCTACAGTAGACGGCGGGTCGTTGGGCAGCTAGGAGCTCTTCCTCGATGGTACCCATGAAAAAGTTCGCAAAAAGAACTCCTAGGGGGCTGCCCATCACCACACCGTCTATCTGCTTTGTACATGTTGCCCCGGGGGCAAAGGAAGGGGGCCTCCTTGGTACATAGCTCCAGTAGTGTTTTCAGGGCCTTCTCCGGGATGTCCAGTGTAGGTGTATCAGGGCAATGATAAATTCGACGTAGAATCATGTCAATGGTCCTATCCACTGGCACGTTGGTGAACAGGCTTTCTACGTCGAGAGAGGCGATAGTGTGGTTGTTGTTACGGGGGGCGTCTCGTAAAATGTCCAAGAAATCGTGGGCTGAGTTAAGGTTGAATTGGCTGGGCACGTAGGGGGTGAGGAGGTTGTTCAGGGCCTTGGCGATCTGGTAGGTGGCAGTGGGGATCTGGGAGATGATGGGGCGGAGGGGGTTCCCAGGTTTGTGTGTTTTGATGGTTCCGTACGCATAACCAGGGGTGTATTCTCCGACGAGTTTTTTTAAGGTGGATCCCTCCTTGTTTGGCGTTGATGGCGGTGATGGTGGTGTTGGCAATACGTTTGATTTCGTCGGTTGGGTTGCGGGTGATCTTTTTAAATTTAGTGTTGTCACTTAAGATGACGTCCATTTTTCTAAGATATTCCTCCTTGTCATGGATCACGAGGCAGGAAGCTTTATCCGCACGACGGATGATGATGTTGGGGTTGTCTCTTAATAGTTTGGCAGCTTGGAAGTGTTGTTTGTTCAGTATTTTGCTATGGAGTCTGTTGGAGGAAGAGCGGGTGAAGGTGGAGGAGAGTCGGTTGGAGGAAGAGAGGGTGAAGGTGGAGGAGAGTCGTAACTGGGAGAAGAAAAGGGTGGAGGAGGAGGAGAGGCGGCAGAGGGAGAAGAGGAACAAGATGAAGAGGAGGAAGAAGGAGGAGAAATATAAGGAGGAAGAAGAGAAGGAGGAGGAGGAGAGAGAGGAAGAGAAGAGAAAAGAGGAGAAGAAGAAAAAGGAGGAAAAAAAGAAGGAGGAGGAGGATCTGAAGGAGAAGGAGATGGAGAGGAGAAAGAAGAAGGAGGAAGAAGAAGAGAAAAAGAAGAAAAAGAAGGAGGAAGAGAAGAAAGAGAAGGAAGAGGAGAAGGAGAAGATAATAAAAGAGCAAAGAAGGGAAGCAAAAGCCCACAAAAAACGAGAGCAAGAACAAAGAACAGGAAACGAGATGAGCCTCCAGCCGAAGAACGACACCAAAAATATTGAAGACCTCATGAGAGAAATAGAAAACGAGGTGAAGGGGGAGGGGGGACAAAAGAAAAAGAAGGAGAAAGGCCCGAAGAAAAACAACCAGGACAGAAAGGCGATGATGGAGGAACGGAGGAGAGAGGCGGAAGAAAGAAAATGGGAAGAGGAGGAGGCCCGGAAGAAGGAAAGGGCACGAAAGAAAATGGAGGTGGAAGAGAAAAAGAGGGATGCCGAACTAAAGAAAATGGAAGAGGCCGAGACACGGAAAGCCGAGATGGCCAAAAAACATAACGATTTCATGGCGGAGAAGGCCATGAGAAAGGAAAAACAAGAACAGAGAAAGACGAAAACAGAGGAGGAGAAAGAGGAGATGAAAATGACGAGACAAGCGGAGGCAGCAAATAAAGAGGACGTCGACTGGAATAGAAAGACAAAAGACAAAAAGAAAGTGCAAAAGGCGGCGAAAGGTGCCGATTACAATAACCGTAAAAAGAAAGACCACCAGTGAAAGAAAGATTTAAAGGGCAAACAAAACAAAAAACAACAAAATCTTACGTAACAAAATAATATTTATATAAATTTCCATGTCTGACCCGGTATATTTGTGGTTAGATTTTTTTTTTTTTTTTTTTTTTAATTCTGACCCGGTATATTTGTAGTTGGACTTTTGTATATGTCTGATCCATGGCGTTGATTTTGACCCTTGGTATTGATTGATCCTTGGCGTTGATTTTGACCCTTGGCATTGATTGCTCCTAGGTGTTGATTTTGACCTTTGGTATTGATTTCTCCTTGGTGTTGATTTTGACCCTTGGTGTTGATTTTGACCCTTGGAATTGAATTTGACCCCTGGCGTTTTCTCTATTTTATTTTTTATATTAAAATTATGTACCCTTTAGTTAACCCTTTCAATCTGATAACCATCGTTTTCTTTATTGTAGCAAAATCCATATAATTTTATGCAATTAGGAGGGATTTTTGACCAGAATTCGAGGGTTAATTGACACAGTCTTTAACCTTTTGATTCTTAAGAGATCCTTCCTATGCTCAGTAAAATCGTCTGGAGTCCGCTAATATAAAGGAAAAGTTTAGGTCATCTAATTGAAAGGGTTTAGAATCTTAGCGTTAACCTGGGGAGATTGGGACACATGTTGACAGTTTATTATGGCTATCATTAGACGATTTTATACAGGATCTGCGGGAATTATAAGGGTATAGAATATCTCAATTAACCCTTTGACTTCCATATACCCTTCCTAATCTGAATAAAATCGTCTAATAATAGCCGGAAAACAAAAGAAATTGGATTTTGAAAAGCTTAACCTGGCAGTTTGTAGATTGTAGAGGCAGATTATCACCTGCCTCATAGGCACGTGATAAGGAGTTGCTGGAACTCCTGTTTCATTTGTCCGGCCTCCCTCACAGTTTCTGTCTCACCTTACCTACACTTAAGGGGGGTCACCGTTTTTTTTATATCTTTCTCTCCTTTTCTCACCTTCCCTGGCTTGTATCCATTCGGCCCCATTCAGCCAACTGTTTTAAGACGTTTATCCCCATCCAGGTGTCGACTTCTTCCTGGCGAGCGATAGCGAGCCAGCATTGTATGGAGAAATCCGACTTCGCCGGAGACCTTTTTAAATCGAAAAATTTACAAATTTAGCTTGCTACAAAAAAAATATATATATATACAGTATATATATATATACTGTATATATATATATATATATATACAGTATATATATATACTGTATATATGCTGGCTCGCTACTGCTCGCCAGGAAAATATTGACACCTGGATGGGGATAAACGTCTTAAAACAGTAGGCTGAATGGGGCCGAATGGTCTAGGAGCTATTTTTCTAAGCTTGATGTAAGTCTAGCGAAGAAACTAATAAATAAATGAATACATGAATGCATAAGGAAGAAAAAAAACAAAAAACAAAAAACAGCCACTAACCCCTTATAAGTAAGCTGGATAGTCAATAGGAACTGAGGCAGAAATACACGAGGGCAGCTCAATTCCTGGAAACTACAAATAGGTGGAAACACACACACACACACACACACATACAAATAGGTGGAAACACACACACATAATTGAAACTCGGAAATACGCGAGCCTCAATTACTGTATACTACAATTAGGTACACACACACACACACACACACCCAACACACACACACACACACACACACACACACACACACACAACAACACACACAAAACACACACACACCTACACACACACACACACACACACACAAACACACACACCACACACAAACACACACACCACACACACACACACATACACAACACAACACCACACCACACAACATACAACACACACACACACACAGCACACACACACACACACACACACACACACACACACACACACACACAACACACACACACACACACAACACACACACACACACACACTACACACACACACACACACACACACACACACACACACACACACACACACACACACACACACACACACACACACACACACACACACACACACACCTATGTAAGAGCTCTGACGATTTGTCATATAAATAAGAAAAACACTCGGGTAATATTTCTACTAAACAGTCACTTTGATATAAATAAATCTTATACTTTAGATATTCCATTATGTATTACAGTGTTCACGGTAATTTCATAAAAAAACAAAAATAAAAATAAATATATATATATATATATAAAACACATTCTGTTCCATTTCTTCAGTCGGGTAAATCCTTAAGGGGAGGTTTTTAGTTTGGTCTCTAGATATCCATCAAGCTTTAAATTACACCTCCTTGAGCCCCTTTCAAGATAAATTTGTACATTTTTCGATAGAAAAATGTCCCGGCTGAAAGCCGGTTCCTCTTATATTACAGGCTCGCTATCGCTCGCCAGGATAAAATCGACACCTAAATGGCACGAAAGGTCTTAAAATTGACAGAAATGGGTCGAAAGTTCTTAAAATCGTAAAAATAATGGGGCGAACGTCTTAAAATTAGAAAAGCAATGGGGCTAAACATGAGGGAGAAAGGAATCAAGAAAAAAATCCCTCAAGTGGAAATCTCCCCTTAAGACAGGGTACCTTAGGTTGTGTTCGCCACTCTCCTAGCAGCACCGAGGAGCGCGTCGCCTCTCGTGGTGGGTTGTGATTTGGGTTTTATACATTACTATAATTATCTGTGTTTATTTTTTGTTTTATGTTGTTTTTGTGTTTTCCCTGTTCTTGCTCCGTCTTGAGTCGGCTACCCCCAAAATGGGGATTGGGCCTGAGCATATAGATAGATAGATAGATAGATAGATAGACATTACTATAATTAAACAATTACCTTCAGCCTATTCGTCAAAAATACCCTGACTTAATCCTTCACGAATAACCAAAATAATAACAAGCTTAATCTCATTATTTTTGAGATTTTAATATATTTACCCCATTAGTTTCGCGATATCAAGACCTTCCGTGCCATTTAAGTGTCGATTATTATTCCTGGCGAGCGGTAGCAAACCTGCAATTTAGGTGAAACAGGCCTTTGACCGGGTTATTTTACTGTCGAAAAAATGCAAATATTTATCTCAAAGGGGGAGCCTTCAGGGTATTTTGTATAGCTTGATAGAGATCTGGAGAGGACACTACAAATGGAAAATATTACCTGACTAAATAAATAACTAACTTCAATTATCTCCCTAACAGAGCATTGAAGTGATTGATAAACTTTGAAAGGGAGCAACTTGGGCGAACGAACACTTAGCTTTCAATGACGTAGGTGTGGGAGAGAGAAAGTGGCAGGAATGGAAAGAGCTGCAGGAGATGGAAAGTTATGGATATCGAGGAATTAAGGGGAGGCAGACCGTTTGTTTGGTCTATTAATTCATTTATTCGTATATATTTTTTTAGTTTCCTCCCTAGACCTCCATCAAGCTTTGAAAAACACACCCTAGGACCCCCCCTTCAAGATAAATTTGTAAATTTTTCGGTAGAAACATTTCCCGGCCGAAGGCCGATTCCTCTTAAAATTGCAGGCTCGCTTTCGCTCGCCAGGAAAAAATCAACACCTAAATGGCACGAAAGGTCTTAAAATTAACAACGAAATGGCTCGAAAGGTGTTAAAATCGCCAAACTAATGGGCCAAACGTCTTATAATCTCAAAACTAGTGGGACTAAACATTAGGGAGAAGGGGGTCCAGAAAAACGGACTGCCTCCCCTTAATCTGAGGGCGTGGAATAGATGTGGGGGGTGATAACACTGGATGAATGGATTTTTTTGAAACCATCATTTATAGAACATTTAATAAGTGCAATAGAAGTTTGGGAACTCTGATAGTGTTGTATGTAAGAGCATGATATTGAAATGAATGGAGTATTGCAAAAACGCCATTTGCTTACAAAGTGTTTGGTGCAAGATAATGACTTAGATGGTGACATTTATTTAGTTGAGTGAACCATTATTGCAAGTAATTAATTTGTTAAGTAAAAACTGCGACTAGAAAAATAAAACACATTAAATAGATATATATTATGTGTCAGTTAACTTTATGATTTAT
>CM064495.1:8058678-8066178 GCA_032716605.1 Paralithodes platypus
AAAAATTAAAAGAAGGGAAGGGAAAAAGAAGGAAGGAAGGGAAGGGCAGGAGGAGGAAGACAAAGAAAAGGAAAGGAAAAAGAAAGGAAGGAAAGGAAAAAAAAATGGAAAGAAAAAAAAGTGGAGGGAAAAAAGAAGAATGAAGGGGGGAAAGAGGAAAGAAAAAAGGCCGAGGAAAAAGGAAGAAGAGCAGGAGGGAGGGGTTAGGAGGGGAAGAAAGTGAGGAGAGGGTGAATAAAAAAAAAAAAAAAACAAAAAAAACCCCAACAAAAAAAACCCAACAAAAAAAAAACAAAAAACAAAACAACAAAAAAACCCCCACAAACAGAAAAAACAAACAAACAAAACAAAAACAAAAAAAACCAAAAAAAAAACCCCACAAAACAAACACAACAAACAACAAAAAAAAAAAAAAACACAAACACACCCACACCCACAAACAAAAAAAAAAAAAAAAAAAAAAACCAAACCACAAAAAAAAACCAACAAAAAACAAAAAAAAAAAACGAAAAAAAAAAACACACAAAAAAAAAAAAAAAAAAAGAAAAAAAAAACCCCCCCCCCCCAAACAAAAAAAAAAAAGGGGTACAGGGAGAGGAGGGAGGGAAGAAGAGGAAGGGAAGGGGGGATGGGAAGGAACAGGAAGGGAGGGGAGGAAGGGAAGGAAAAAGGACGGATGTAAAGGGTGTTTGGTCTTAAGATAACAAAATACAGTTATATATTTAAAGAAGAAAAGAGAAATTAGAAATTGTCACGTATAACAAACGTGTGTTATTTAATTGGTCAGAGTAAAGTGTTGTTGTAAATTGTTAAGATTTAAATTGGTATTGTCAGATTTAAAGTGTAATTGTTCAGTAGTTGTAATTGTCAGATTTAAAGTTAAGTGTATGTAATTGGCAGATAAAGGTGTGGTAAATTGTCAGAATATAATTTTATGAAAGTGTTTGTTAAAAGTTAATGTCAGGAAATTAAATTAGATTTTGGATTTGGAATATATGATAAAGTGTAATGAGTTAAATCGAAACACACTAACCTTGGCAGAATAGGAAATGGGGAACGCTTGCCTTTCTATATCATAATAGATATATATATATATATATATTAGATATTATTATATATAAGATAGATCTATATTATAATATATAATATTATATATATATATATTATTTTTTATATTATTATTATTTATATAGAGATAGTTTGTTAGTTAAGTTTTATTATAATATATTAGTTTTTGTTCTGGAAAAACTTTGGCCCTCCAAACACATTTGCGTTGACGCGGTTGAGCACCTGAAGGAAGAGAGAAGTTTGAAGACAATTATAGAAACACAACCTCAAGCTTTAGGCTGTGTTTGTCTGGGCCGAATAATAAAAAATCACACAAATAACCCATGGGACTGGAGAGAGAGGGAGACGTGAGACGAGGAGAGAGAGAGAGAGCAAGTAACATAATGGATACTCAAGAAACAACATGGTCTAGTGACCTTCTAGGATGCTTGTCCTCCAAAACACTGAGGAATATAGTGTCCAAACAGGGTTTAGAGGGTAAGGGAAAAGTGGAAAGGGAACTACTGTTAGGAGGAGGGGGGGGGGGGGGGGGGGGGGGGGGGGGGTGGGGGGGGTGGGGTGGGGGGGGCGGGGGGGGGGCGGCTTGTTTGGTGTATGGAGAGAGAGGGAGAGAGGGACGAGATGAGAGAGGGAGGAGCGAACGGAGGAGAGGGAGAGAGGGTGAGGGCAGAGAGAGGAGAGAGAGAAGGGAGGAGAGGGACGGAGAGAGGAGAGCGAAAGAAAAGAGGAGAGAGAGAGAGAGTAGAAGAGAGGGAGAGAGGGAGAAGACGGAGAGGGGAGGGAAGAGAGAAGAAAGAAAGTCAGAAAGGGAAGAGATAGTTAGAGAAGAGCAGGAGAGGAAGATAGAGAGAGAGAGAGAGAGAGAGAGAAGAAGGGGAAAGGGAATAAAACTTTATGATACATATATATATATATATATAATCAGTATCATATGGAGGGGTGACGGTAAATATGAAGAAACTCTCTATATATATAGAGAGAGAGGGGTCGAGGGAAAGAGGCTTAAATGGCGCCAAACAATTGTTTAATCTAATTTCTCCTCTGTTCTGAGAGAGAGAGAGAGAGAGAGAGAGAGAGAGAGAGAGAGGGCTTTGTAAGATATATATAGATTGATTGATATATAAGAGATTTATATATATTATTACATATACTGTAGCCTATGTGTGTGTATATATAGCTTATATAATATATATTACAAATTGAATTATTAATATTATTTTGATAACCACAAAATTAAATATACACATAATAAATTAATAAACGTCACAAGATATAAGCAAGAGTTAGCTAAAATAGACAGCCAGAGATAATTCAGAGATTGTGAGAACAGTTAAACAAAATCTGTAGCAATTAAAGTAAGTTATGTTTTCTGTTATTAAGATTCCGGTCCGTTTTGTTATGATAATTAGGTCACTCGAGGCATTAAAAGGATAATTACCTTTAATTGGTCCAGTCTTGTGTATATGATATTATTTTGTATATAATTATAATCCGTTTTTTTGCTAATAGGTAGATAGTTTGACTTTGTTGCTAGTCATTATTTTTCCAGTTTCCTCCCTAGACCACCATCAATAAAAAAAAACATCCATTAGATCCCCCTTCTAGATTAATTTGTAAATTTTTCGGTAGAAAAATGGCTCGGCCGAAGGCCGGTCTTTTCAACATTACAGGCTCACTATCGTTCGCCAGGGAAAAAATCGACACCTAAATAGCACGACAAGGTTCTAAATATTGACGACGACCGAAAATGTGGCGAAAGGCTCTTTAAATCGACTAACAATAATGGGGCCAAACATCCCCCTAGTAACATCTGAAAACTAATGGGGCTAAACAGGAGGGAGAAAGTGGTCCAGAAAACCGGCCCATCCCCCCCCCCCCCTTAAGGGAACGTTTTTTTTTCTTTTCTTTTCTGGATTCGCCTTCCTCTTAGGATAGCCCCATAGTATAGAGACGTGAGGAGGAGAGATCTGGGGAGGAGTGGGGAGGTTTAGGAACGATTATGAGGGACGAGAGAGGGAGATGAGTGGAGAGAGAGTTAGAGAGAGGATGGAGGAGAGAGAGACGAGAGAGAGGATGAGGTGTCGAGAGAGGGAGGATGAGAGGAATGAAGAGAGCAGAAGGAGAGAGAGAGAGAGAGATAGTGACAGACAGTATGAGAAACTAAGATCCTAATAAGAGAGAGAGAGAGAGATCGTTGCATTAACCTAAATTCATAACTCCAATAATTACATATATGAGTTGAGACGGAAAGAGGAAGGTAGAAAGGGGAATAGGAGAGATATATATATACCGGTATATATATATATAGATATATAGAGAGGGTCGAGAGAGGAGAGAGGACGAGATTGGTTGCACTGACCCTAAAATTAGATAGTCTCCAAAAATGTCATAAATTAGTTGAGACGGAGCGAGAAATGTAAAATTGGGAATAGGAAATATATATATATATATTATATCTACTATATTTTATATATAATATACTATATAATATTATATATAGAGAGAGAGAGAGAGAAAGAAAGAGAGAGGGAGGGGGGTCAGGTCTAGTAATATTGCGTTTTGTGTGCGTCTGTGCGGTGTACATGACAGTATGACCGTGTGTGTGTGTGAGAGAGAGAGGGAGAAAGTGCAACCGTGGTGTGTGTGTCTGTGTGTGAGAGAGATAATGAACGTGTATGTGAGAGAGAATGACTGTATGTTAGTGTGTTTTTGTGACTGTGTGTGTGTATGTATGACAGAGTACGACCGTGTGTGTGTGGGGGGGGCTTTGTGTATGTGGTGTGTGTGTGGTATATAATATATTATTTAAATAGTATAGATATATATATATATATTATTATTATATGCATGGGTAGGTGTGTGTGGGTGTCGTGGTGGTGTGTGTGTGTGGGAGGTCGCGTGCAGTCGCTTGTGTGTGTGTGTGCAAACCAATAAAGGCGCGTGTGGCAATGGAAGAGAGAGAGAGAGAGAGAGGAGAGAGGAGAGATATGGGGAAATAAAAAAGGGAGCAAGGTAATCTTATATTGCCTATCTACCGCGTCTCTCTCTCTCTCTCTCTCTCTCTCTTACGTTACCATCTATGTATATTTATGTATAAGTTTGTGTGAATTTAGTCTATGTGTGAAGTATTGTACATTTGTTTGTGTTTTGAGAGAGGGGGCGGGGGGGTGGGGTGGGGGGGAGAGATAGAAGCGAGAGGACAGAGTGAGAGAGGAGAGAGAGAGAGAGACAGACATACAGACAGCATCATATTCTCAAACCTAAAATACAAATGCACAATATTCAAGGCTATGTGTGGGGGGTTTTTCTCTAATATTTCATCCTACACTATTTCAAAGTGTAGCTAGGCTCTAATATTTTAATATAATAACACTTTCCGTTTAATATACATCTCTTCGGTATTCCAATATTTTATCAGTTATCGTTATCCGTTTCATCAGAGGGAGAGAGAGAGTGAGAGAGTGAGTGAGTGATTGAAAGTAAGAGATGGTTAGCTGAAAATAGGAGAGTACTAGATAGATTTATTGTGTGTGTGTGTGTGTGTGTGTGAGGAGCCGAGAGGTGAGGGCGAGAGGCGTGAGTTGAAGTAAGGAGATGATTAGTTAGCTGAAAATAGGAGAGAGTACTCGATAGATTTAGTGTGTTTGTGTGTGAGAGAGAGAGAGAGAGAGAGAGAGAGAGAGAGGAATGCTGAGAATGAGGAAGGGGATATTTGTGTCTATAAATCATGATAGATGTGTGGTAAGGCACGTAGGTAGGTGGGTAGGTAGGTAGGTAGGTAAGTAGGTGGGTAGGTCGGGACGTAGGCAGTACGGGTAGGTAGGGCGGTAGGTGGGTATGTACGGTGGGTAGTGGGTAGGTAGGGTAGGTAGGTAGGGTGTAGGGGTAGGTCAGGTGTATGGTAGGAGGTAGGTGGGGTAGGGTAGGTAGGTAGGTGGGTAGGTAGGTAGGTAGGTTAGTTGTTAGGCTGGTTGGTTAGTTGGTTAATAGGTTGGTTGGTATGTAAGTGGGTAGGTAGGTAGGTTGGTAGGTTGCTTCGTAGGTAGGTATGCCTGCGTTCGTTGGTTAATAGGTTGTTGGTATTGTAAAGTGGGATAGGTAGGTAGGCGTGGTAGGTTGTCGCTTCGTTTAGTAGGTAGGTAAGTGGGTAGGTAGATGATTGAGTATAGGAAGTAGAACGTATGGTAGGTAGGTTGGTTGATAAGTAGGTAGGTAGGTACGTAGGGGGTTAGGATTGGTTGATGGTGGTGCTAGTAAGGTTGTTGGGTTGGTTTGGTGGTATTCTAGGTGGTGATAGGTAAGTAGGTGGTGGTTGGTCTGGGAGTAGCTAGGTATGTTGGTAGGTAGGTAAGTAGTTTCGTTGGTAGGTAAGTGGGTAGGGAGAGGTAGGTTGGTTGGTTCGTTGGTTGGTTGGTCGCTAGGTATGTTGGTTGGTAGGTATCTATGTATCTGGGTAGGTACCCAGGTTACCCAGGTAAAGATCAATGAGTACCAGGAAGTAAGAAGTTTACTTTATGGGAGGTTGAGTTGGTTGGTTAAGTAGAATGTAGATGATAAGTAATTTAAGAGCATGTGGGTGTAGAAATTGTATGGCAAGGGTTCAGGTTATAGGTTTGTTGGTAGATGCCATAGGGGGTTGTTTTTTTTTTTGTAAGTAAGTTGTAATAGTTGGAATATACGTTCAGTAGCAAGAAAGGAACAAAAAATGTGTAGAAAAATATGACCTCTAAATATTTATTGAAGGGGGTTTAATGCAAGGAAGGCATGGACAGATTGGTAGGTAGAAGTTAGAATAGGACTTTAGAAGTTATCATCCCTTCTGGATTATTAAGCCAGCACACTGTAAGTCAAGAATAACGTCAGGACTCGAGCCCCTTGACGTGAATTCCAGTCCCTTGTGGAGACTGAGCTTTATCTGTTGTACTGTGTAATGAAACGAAAGTGAAGGTTACCAACAACAACAACAACAACAACAACAACACGCTCTAATATTGCCCGGTATTGGCCGAATTACCGAAATTACGAATTCGCTATGTGTACGTTCGATCATTTATAGCGCTAAGTGTTGGGAAAGCGGGAGTTTAGGGGAGGTATTTAGTTTGTTCCCTAGACCTCCATCAAGCTTAAAATTACACCCCCTTGAGTCCTCGGTCAAGATTAAATTTGTACATTTTTCGGTTAGAAAAATGTTCCCGGCCGAAGGCCGGTCCTGCTTAAATTACAGGCTCGCTATTGCTCGCCAGGATAAAATCGACACCATGAATGGCACGAAAGGTCTTACAATATGGGGTGAAAGTTTCTTAAAATCGCTTAAAACTAATGGGGGCAAAGGGGGGTTTTTTTTTTTTTTTTATAATATCAAAAAAGCATATGACGAGACTAATACATGAGGGAGAAAGGGGGTCAAGGAAAAAAATCCCGTAAGTGGAAATCCCCCCTGAACCCTTACAGTTACCAGGTGACAGTCTTTCTCCTCGTTTATTCTGGCTAATCTATTAGACGATGTTTATTCAGCTCTAGGAAGGACCCTCTAGCCATACACATAATTAAGTCTGCAAAACTTTCTCAAACCAAAACCCCTTTAACTACCAACAGAATCCTTCCCCAAGCTTGCATAATATCGTTATAAGTCCCTAAAATTAGAGATAGAATAAAGTCAAAGTTATACCACACGTCGCTGGTACTCAAAGGGTTAAGAACAGGGGAAAATGATTGAAGAAAATCGTTCGTTTGGTAGCTTGAAAATCCCTAAACAATCGCTGATGAAAAGGGGGTTAAATATGTAAAGGCTAGTAAGATAAATCGAAGCCTTTCATTCCTTAATTCGACCATAAAGCTTCGAAATTATGACTCGTTTGGGGGTTCGAGATGCAGCGGGGTTTCGAAGCGCGCGACGACGGGTTGTGGAACTTATGACCAATAGCTTACCTGGTATTAGCCCCAGGTAGGTAGTTTATTAGGGCAGAGACGCGGAGATGAAAGAGGAGAGGGAGACGAGAGAGAAAGGTAAAGTGTGTGATGTGGAAGAGAGAGGATGGACGGAGGGGACGAGGCAGAGATAGGAGAGAGAGTGTGAGTGAGATGGAGAGCGAGGTTGTTTAGAGACAGGAAGATAGGACAGGACAGGATATATTAGGAGAGAGCGAGAGGGAGAAGTATGCAAGATAGAAAGTAGTATTCCTTTTAGCCAAACTGTTGGATTTTAACGTGAGAGAGATGAGAGAGCGAAGAGCGAGATAGAGAATAGAAAGTAGGCAGAGAGAGAGAGAGAGAGAGAGAGAGAGAAGTATGCAAGATAAAACAATATAATCTTTATAAAGTCTTTTAATATAAGTTAGTTGGAGAGAGAGAAAGGGTTAGGTTGGGGGTTGGGGGGGGGGGGGGGGGGTGGGGGGGGTTGGGGGGGGGGGGTCGGGGCGGGGGGAAACTTGA
>CM064495.1:8071178-8093678 GCA_032716605.1 Paralithodes platypus
ACAGTATACTTATTTCTATCTGGTTTTCATCCCTAACTTCTTGGTTACATATATTCTCACTTCCCTTCCTTATCTTCAACTTTCCCTCCTTCCTGCATCATTCCTTTTTTCCTTCCTTCCTTACTTAGCCTACTTACTTACTTTTGTTCTTCCTCCCTTTCCTCCTTTCTTCTTTGCTTCCTTCCTTCCTTCCTTCATTCATTTGTTTTCCTCCCTTCCTTCTTTCCTTCCTTCCTTATTTTATTTTCCTTCCTTATTTCCCTTCCCTTCCTTCTTCTTCGCCTCCCACTTTTTTGTTGTTCCTTCCTTCCTTCCTTCCCCTCTATTTCCCTTACACCCCTTCTTCCTTTTCTCCTTTCCCCTTCCCCTCCACTTTATTACCCTCCTCGTCCCCCCCCCCCCCCCCCCCCTACATACCTGATTCTCCTACCCTCCTTGCCTCCCATCTTATCAACCCCCTCCCTCTCCCTTCTTCCACGCCTCCCCCCCCCCCCCCCCCCCCCCCTTATACCCTCCTGGGCTTCCCCGAGATGTTATAGACTGCAGCACCGTTGATTCATTTAAACTTCGCCTAGACAAATATCTCGCATCAAGCCCGCGACTGACTGCGTTTGTATATGAATAACTTTATTTTATCCCCCCCCTCAGTTACTAACCCATCTGTCCCCTACTAACTTCCTAATCCTGCCACGGACATTAGTTCCAGGGCAGTAGTTCCCTTTCCAATGTTCCCTTACCCACTCTAAACCACTGTTTGGACACTTGATCCTCAGTGTTTTGGAGGACAAGCAGCCTAGAAGGGTCACTAGACATGTTGTTGCTTGATTTCCTTTGTACTCCTTTGTACTCCTTTGTACTCCTTCAGACTCTCAACCCCCTATTTCCTCCAATCCTCCCCCCCCCCCCCCCTTACATCCCTGACCCTCCCACCGCCCACCTTCCTCCCATCTTATCAACCCCCCTCCCTCCCTCCACCTCCCTCCCCATCCCTCCATTTTAACCCCCCCTCACCTTACATCCCCTCCCCTCCCCTCCCTCCCTCCCTCCCCTCCCCTTCCTCCACTCCTTTCCTCCCATCTTATCAACCCCCTACCTCTCTCTCTCTCTCTCTCTCTCTCTCTCTCTCTCTCTCTCTCTCTCTCTCTCTCTCTCTCTCTCTCCCTTTCTCAGCCCAATGGAGAGATAACGGAGCCGTGTCTTATCTCTTCCTTCCTCCTCTTCTTCTTCTCCTTCTCCTCCTACTTCTTCCTCTTCTCCTTCTCCTTCTCCTTCTCCTACTTCTTCCTCTCCCTCTTCTTCTTCTCCATCTCCACTCCCTCCCCTTTTCTTCATCATAATTATCATCATTTCTTTCTTCTTCTTCTTCGTCTTCTTCTTCCGCCTCCTTTTTTCTCTTTTTTTTCTTTTGGCTTATATTTTCTTATTATTATTTTTCTTCTCCATCTTCCTCCGCTCTCTCTCTCACTCTCTCTCTCTCTCTCTCTCTGACCGCCATATCTCCAGATTTCTTGCTCCTCGACCTTTATTTCCTTCCTTCCTTCCTTCCTTCTCCTCCAGCCCTCCTACCTACCTTCCTTTTATTCCTCCTCCTTCTCTTCCATTATTCATCTTTCTCTTCCTTCATTACTCTATGTCTTGCTTCTTCATTCCTATCTTCTTTCTTCCATTTAACCTTCCTTCCTTCCTTCCTTCCTTCTTCTCCTGACCTCCTACCTTCCTTCCTTTTAATCCTCCTCTTCCTCTGCCTCCATAAATGTTCTCTCCTTTTATCTCTTCCTCCATTCCTTCCTAGCTTCTTCTTTGCTATCCTTTCCTTCCACTTTCCCTCACTCACGGGTTAGCTATCTCTACTAGAATTAAGTCCTGACCACCTCGCTGGGATCGTAAGGGCTGTGTGGCCAGTGTATCTATGTAAATCTATGTAAATATCTCTCTCTCTCACACACACACACAAATCATTACAATATGTGTTTGGTTTGCTCTCAATAACACACATGGTTCGTATTTTTATATAAACAGATATTCCATGGAATTTAATCAGCCTAATGTATCTCCTACCTGTTTGCTTGTTTTCTGTTGTTTTCCGGTATATATATAATTTTGTATACGTATTTTTTTATTTATTGTGTATGGTTGTATTAATTTTTATATTGGTGCAATTGTCTGTGTGTGTGTGTGTGTGTGTGTGTGTGTCTATATATATATATATATTTGTTGTTGAATGGAGGTGGTGATGACGTTTATTTTGTATTATTCGTCGATATTAATTGCTATTGTTATTATAGATAGATAGATACATAGATAGATAGATTATTAGTATTGTTGTTGACTCGAGGTTGCGATAGTTAATATTTTCTATTATACGTGTATATTAATTGCTATTGTTGATGTGTTCATGTTGTTGTTGTTGTTGTTGTTGATGTTTTGTTTGTAGTGGTGGGCGGAGAGTGATGGTAATTGACCGTGTTGATTTGTTTTTGTTGTATTATTGTATTGTTGTATTGGCTGTTTATACGGGAGGTTATTGTTGTTGTTGTTGTTGTTGAGAGAGAGAGAGATGGTAATTGACCGTGTTGATTTGTTTTTGTTGTATTATTGTATTGTTGTATTGGCTGTTTATACGGGAGGTTATTGTTGTTGTTGTTGTTGTTGTTGAGAGAGAGAGAGAGATGGTAATTGACCGTGTTGATTTGTTTTTGTTGTATTATTGTATTGTTGTATTGGCTGTTTATACGGGAGGTTATTGTTGTTGTTGTTGTTGGGAGAGAGAGAGAGAGAGAGAGAGAGAGAGAGAGAGAGAGAGAGAGAGAGAGAGACAGAGAGAGAGACAGAGAGATGGTAATTGGCTATGTTGATTGGTTTTTGTTTGATTATTGTATTGTTTGTCTTGGTTGTAGATACGGGAGGTGATTGTTTTAATTAGGCTTTCATATTAATCCCTGTTGTTTTTGTTGTTAGAGAGATAGAGAGAGAGAGAGAGAGAGTGAGTAATGGTTGTGTTAATTGATGTTTTATTTTATTATTTCATCGTAATTGATTTTGGAAAACAGACCAGAAATTCGTCATCGTATCTTTTTAGGGGACCGACCTGCTTTTTTTTTTTTTTTTTGTCTAGGTAGTAGCCATTCGACCCCATTCAGCCTACTGTTTTAAGACGTTTATCCTCATCCAGGTGTCGATAGCGAGCCACCATATTTTGAATTATGTTTCAGATAGCTGACTTAATTTGTAAATTTTTTGGTAGAAAAATGTCGAAGCCGGATTTTTCAATACAATGATGGCTCGGTATCGCTCCCCAGGAAAAGGTCGACACCTGAATGGGGACAAACATCTTAAAACAGTAGGATGAATGGGGCCGAATGGATACAAGACAGAGAAAGAGAGAAAAAAGCAGGTCACCCTCCTTAAGGGTTAAATAATTAGTTCGCTCCCACTTCCCTCCCCACTTCTCACTTCACTTCTCTCTTTCTCTCCACCTCCTCCTCCTTGTCCATTCTTCTCTTCTCCCACTTCTCTTGCATTCTCTTCTCCTTCTTGTACCCTCTTTTCTCTTCTCTTCCACTTCCTTCCACCTCTCTTGCATTCTCTTCTCCTTATTGTCCCCTCTTCTGTTCTTTCACTTCTTTACCAATAGTCACAACACTTCTCTCGCATTCTCTTCTCCTTCTTATCCCCTCTTCTCTTCTCTCACTTCTCTTCTCCTTCTTGTACCCTCTCTTCTTCACTTCTCTTCCACTTCCTTCGTCACCTCTCTTGCATTCTATTCTCTTTCTTGTCCGCTCTTCTCTTATATCACTTCTTTACCAATAGTCACAACACTTCTCTTCTATCACTTCTCTCCTAATTTATCTTGCATTATCTTCTCCTTGTCCCATCCCATCTCTTTTCTTTATTCTCTTCCACTTTTCACTACACTTCCCTCGCATTCTCTTATTCTCACTTCCCCCTCTTTCATCTCCCTCTTCCATCTCACCATTCCCTCTTTTCTCCCTCTCCCTCCCCCCCCCCATCTTCACTATCTATTTCCCCCCCCCCCCCCCCTCCCCCCTAGTGTATACTGCCCCCCTCCCCACTTTCTCTCCCTCCCTCCCCTCTCTTCCCTCTCCCCATGTTTACCTCCCCCTTCCCTTCCCTCCCCCCCCCCCCCTTTCACTATCTCCCCCCCCCCCCTCCCCTCCCCAAGTGTATAATGTCCCCATCACTCTCCCATAGAGCTAAGAAGGGAGCTAGGTAGATAGATAAATAGCTGAGTAGATAGATAGGGAGCTTGGTAGATAGATAAATAGCCTTTAAGTAGATTAAGAGGGAGCTTGGGGATTAGATAGATAAATAGCTGAGTAGATAGATAGGGAACTTGGGAGATAGATAAATAGCTGAGTAGATAGATAGGGAGCTTGGTAGATAGATAAATAGCTGAGTAGATAGATAGGGAACTTGGGAGATAGATAAATAGCTGAGTAGATAGATAGGGAACTTGGGAGATAGATAAATAGCTGAGTAGATAGATAGGGAGCTTGGTAGATAGATAAATAGCCGAGTAGATAGATAGGGAGCTTGGTAGATAGATAAATAGCTGAGTAGATAGATAGGGAGCTTGGTAGATAGATAAATAGCTGAGTAGATTGATAGGGAACTTGGTAGATAGATAAATAGCTGAGTAGATAGATAGGGAGCTTGGTAGATAGATAAATAGCTGAGTAGATAGATAGGAAACTTGGGAGATAGATACATAGCTGAGTAGATAGATAGGGAGCTTGGTAGATAGATAAATAGCCGAGTAGATAGATAGGGAGCTTGGTAGATAGATAAATAGCCGAGTAGATAGATAGGGAACTTGGTAGATAGATAAATAGCCGAGTAGATAGATAGGGAACTCGGTAGATAGATAAATAGCCGAGTAGATAGATAGGGAGCTTGGGAGATAGATAAATAGCCGAGTAGATAGATAGGGAGCATGGTAGATAGATAAATAGCCGAGTAGATAGATAGGGAACTTGGTAGATAGATAGGGAACTTGGTAGATAGATAAATAGCCGAGTAGATAGATAGGGAGCTTGGGAGATAGATAAATAGCCGAGTAGATAGATAGGGAGCTTGGTAGATAGATAAATAGCTGAGTAGATAGATAGGAACTTGGGAGATAGATAAATAGCCGATAGAAAGATAAGGGATCTTGGTTTGCATGTATATATTATACTCAGGCACATACCCCATTACTGGGGGTGGCCTACTCGAGACAGAGCTCGAACAGAAGCAACAACAACGTATAAGATAACAAAATGTACACACAATTAGGTCGTCCAGGAGAAGGTCCAGAGACCAAGGTCCATTTGGGGTCCCCAGCTACAGACTCCCAGGTCCTAGACCTCCCGAAGAGTTTCTGGTCTCCGCAGGCAGACATGCAGCGGAGCTCACCACAGTGCATTCCCACCTCACATCCAGGCATGACCCTTCATATATACACCGGCTCCCCGGGCTGGGCGTCTGACGGACTATTATCTAGCCCAACTGGCGCCCGACCCCCTCTCCCTACGACCGCGTTATCACTCATCTATTCACAATCATTCTCCATTCCTTACTATTCATCACCACTTCTCTTGCCTGTTCTTCAGTCATCTCTCTATCTTACAACGCTTTTTTACACCATCTCTCCCTCTCCTCTCAATCTATTTCCCCTTGTTTCTGACTCATATTTTCTCTTTATAATTCTTTTATCTCCCATTCGTTCAACATGTCCATACCAGCATAGCACCCTTCTTTCCACTCTGGCAGATAAGGGTTCCTATTGTCCCTCTCTCTTAAGCCGGAGTCATACGAGCCCTTTTTCGAGCAAGTTTTACGGGCAATTATGGTCTGGAAGCTTCAAATATGACAATTTATCAGAATTCAGCCGCCTAACATAATCTACCTCCAGTCTAATTGCCGATACCAGTGCGAAAAAGTCCCGAAATAATACGAGAAAAAACTTGCTCACAGAAAATTGACGGAAAAAGCGCTCGTGTGACAGCGGCTTTTCGTACCTCTTCATTTTTCATTGTCTCTATGCGTCACTCCACACATCATTTTTCATTGTCTCTATGCGTCACTCCACACATCATTTTTCATTGTCTCTATGCGTCACTCCACACATTATTTTTCATTGTCTCTATGCGTCACTCCACACATTATTTTTCATTGTCTCTATGCGTCACTCCACACATTATTTTTCATTGTCTCTATGCGTCACTCCACACATTATTTTTCATTGTCTCTATGCGTCACTCCACACATTATTTTTCATTGTCTCTATGCGTCACTCCACACATTATTTTTCATTGTCTCTATGCGTCACTCCACACATCATTTTTCATTGTCTCTATGCGTCACTCCACACATTATTTTTCATTGTCTCTATGCGTCACTCCACACATCATTTTTCTATGTGGATGAGGGAGACAAAACATAAAACTGCCTGTGACGAGTGCCTCCTCCAGAGTTGAAAGAGTGACAGGGCCAAAATCAAGGAATGTTCGAGCCAAAATATCTGGACACATGGAGATTGAAGCAATGTAAGTCTCATTAAGGGGAGATTTCCACTTGAGGGATTTTTTTTCTGGACCCGTTTCTCCCTCATGTTTAGCCCCATTGCTTTTGAGATTTTAAGACGTTTGCCCTAGTAGTTTTGACATTTTAAGACATTTTGCCCCATTTAAGTCAATTTTAAGACCTTTCGTGCCATTAAGGTGTCAATTTTATCCTGACGAGCGATAGCGAGCCTGTAATTTAAGAGCAACCGGCCTCCGGCCGGGACATTTTTCTACCGAAAAATGTACAAATTTATCTTGAAAGGGGGTCTAGGGGGTGTAATTTTAAGCTTGATGAAAACTTAGGGAACAAACTAAATACCTCCCCTTAACCCCTTCTGTACCGATGATGTACTTTTCATTATATTCTGGCGACTATTAGACGATTATGTATAGCTTAGGAAGGCCGTCTACGCATTAAAAGGCTACAGACTATCCCAGTTAATCCTTTTAGCCACCATACATCCTTCCTAAGCTTCATAAAATCGTCTAAATGTAAGTGAAATCAATTAAAAACACGTCGCCGGTACTGAAGGGGTTAAGCAGCTCATCTCCATCTCATCCAACCATCTTTTCTGGGGTAGATAGATAAATAGCCCAGTAGATGGAGTGTCGGATGGGCTAAGCTGCTAAAGAAGAGGGAGAGAGGGTGATGTAAGGGCTGTCTGATGGGGAAAGATATTATAAAGGAAAAGTGCCAGAGAATGTAGTATTATTATACGTTTATAGTATTATTAGTAGTAGCAGTAGTACAGTAGTAGTGGTAGTAGTAGCAGTAGTAGTAGTAGTAGTAGTAGTAGTAGTAGTAGTAGTAGTAGTAGCTAGTCGGACGCTTTGATGACTGTTCTGACCTGGTTTAGGGTCCAAAGAGGGGATGCACAGGCTGAGTGGTTATAAAAAAAAAAAAAAAAAAAAAAAAAAAAAAAAAAGTAGTAGTAGTAGTAGTAGTAGTAGTAGTGGTGATGGTGGTGTTAGTAATATTAGTGAAATTGAAATATTTATATAGCTTAATAAAAATACATTAAATATATAAATGTGCGTTACAATATACTGTACGACTGAGCTCTGAGAGAAGAACTCTCTTAAAAAGGTATCTCATATCTGCCTTACACTCTAGTGCTCTCTCTCTCTCTCTCTCTCTCTCTCTCTCTCTCTCTCTCTCTCTCTCTCTCTCTCTCTCTCTCTCTCTCTCTCTCTCTCTCTCTCTCTCTCTCTCTCTCTCTCTGCCTATTGTCTCGCCTCCCGTTTCGTGTCGTTGTGTCTGTCACCCTCCCTTTTTTACGAAGAATAGGCGCCTTCACATTCGGGCCTTTTTTCCTCATTTTCCTCCAGTTTTGTTCTTCCTTCTCGACTCTTTTTCCTTCCTTAATAAGGGGAGATGGGGCGTTTTTCTGGTCCCTCTTCTTCCTCATGTTTAGCCCCATTAGTTTTCAGATTATAAGACGTTCAGCCCGTTTTAACACCTTTCGTCTCATTTCTTTGTCAATATTAAACTTGTCGTGTCCTTAGGATTGTCGTGTCCTTAGGATTGTCGTGTCCTTAGGATTGTCGTGTCCTTAGGATTGTCGTGTCCTCTTGTCGTGTCCTTAGGATTGTCGTGTCCTTAGGATTGTCGTGTCCTTAGGATTGTCGTGTCCTTAGGATTGTCGTGTCCTTAGGATTGTCGTGTCCTTAGGATTGTCGTGTCCTTAGGATTGTCGTGTCCTTAGGATTGTCGTGTCCTTAGGATTGTCGTGTCCTCTTGTCGTGTCCTTAGGATTGTCGTGTCCTTAGGATTGTCGTGTCCTTAGGATTGTCGTGTCCTTAGGATTGTCGTGTCCTTAGGATTGTCGTGTCCTTAGGATTGTCTGTCCTTAGGATTGTCGTGTCCTTAGGATTGTCGTGTCCTTAGGATTGTCGTGTCCTTAGGATTGTCGTGTCCTTAGGATTGTCGTGTCCTTAGGATTGTCGTGTCCTTAGGATTGTCGTGTCCTTAGGATTCGATTTATTTCCTGGCGAGCGATAGAGAGCCTGTAATTTAAGAGGAACCGGCCTTTGGCCGGGAAAATTATCTATAAACAAATGTACACATTTATCTTGAAGTTTTTTTTTCTTCCTCTTGCTATACCTCCTCCTTCTCCTTTACCTCATCCCCCCATCCTCCTCCACCTCCTCCTCCTCCTCCTTTACCTCATCCTCCTTTACCTCCTCCTCCACCTCCTCCTTCTCCTTTACCTCATCCCTCCTCCTCCTCCTTTACCTCATCCCTCCTCCTCCTCCTTTACCTCATCCCCCCATCCTCCTCCACCTCCTCCTCCTCCTTTACCTCATCCTCCCATCCTCCTCCTCCACCTCCTCCTTCTCCTTTACCTCATCCCTCCTCCTCCTCCTCCTCCTACTTTACCTCACCATCCCCCCTCCTCCTCCTGTTTGGACAATTGATCCTCCGTGTTTTGGAGGACAAGCAGCCTAGAAGGGTCACCAGACCTGTTGTTGCTTGATTTCCTTTGTACTCCTTTGTACTCTTCCTCCTCCTCCTCCTTTACCTCATCCCCCCTCCTCCTCCTTCTCTTCCTCCTCCTCTCCTTCCTCCTCCTCTCCCACCTCCTCCTCTTGCTCTTCTTATGTCAGCAATTTGACCCTGTATGATTTATTCCCCCCCCCCCCCTCCGCCCCCGCTCCTCGCCACCAGGGTCTTGGAGAGAGAGAGAGAGAGACAGAGACAGAGAGTATGTGTGAGGGAGTGAGTGTGTGAGTGAGAGAGTGAGAGTGAGAGCGAGTGTGACATTGAAAGTGAGACACACAGACAGATAGATAAACAGACAGACAGACAGGGAGGGTGAGGGGAATTTTTCATCCTGACACTTACGATGTCCGTATTTTTTGTTTTATATTGGCTGGCATTAAACAATTTTAGGAGGTGTTTTTCTAGACCCCCTTCTCCCTCATGTTTAGCCCCATGAGTGTTACTGTGTGTGGGGTCTGTGTATATAATTATGTAACTCTATGTAAACTCTTTCTCATTCTCCCGTACCTTGTCACTGTCAGGAGAAACAGAAACAGTTCCTCCTGGTATTTATCACTGTTTTCTATATAGCCGTCACTTCTCTCTCTCTCTCTCTCTCTCGCTCTCGCTCTCGCTCATCCCGCTCATCGCTCCTCGCTCTCCTCTCCGCTCTTCGCTCCTCCTCTCTCTCTCTCCTCTCATCCCCTCCCCTCTCCTCTCCTCACACACAGAATGAGTTAAGGATTTCGGAAGGCTCAGGCGAGGGAGGTGTATTGCCGCTTATAACTTTACGGTAACGGTATACCTACCTACCTACCTCTCTCTCTCTCTCTCTGTACCGCTCGCTCCTCTCCCTCTTCTCCTCCTCATCTCTCTTCCCTCTCCTCTCTCTCGCCCTCCCTCGTCTCTCTCTCTCCGTCCTCGGCCTCTCCTCGTCTCTCTTCCTCGTCCCCTCCCCTCTCAACTCTCCTCTCCTCTTCTCATCTCGTCTCTCTCTCCCTCCTCGTCCGTCTCTCCCCGCTCTCTCCCGCTCGTCTCTCTCTCTTCTCGCCCACGAAGGACAATCTCATCTCGCTCTCTCTCTCGCTCTCTCTCTCTCTTCTCTCTCTCTCTCTCCTCACACCAGAAGGAGTTAAGGGCAGTAAGGCTCAGGCGAGGAAGGTTGGATTCCGCTATATACTTTAACGGTACGGTATAACGTAACCTACCCTACCGCTCTCCATCTCCTCTCTCTCTCTCTCTCTCTCTCTCACACACAGAAGGAGTTAAGGGCAGTAAGGCTCAGGCGAGGGAGGTGTATTGCCGCTTATAACTTTACGGTACCTACACGTCCTCCTACCTCCCCTCAGCTTCCTCGCTCTCTCATCTCTCTCTCTCTTCCTCTCCATCTCTCCTCTCTCTCTCCTCTCTCCTCCCCCCTCTCCTCTTCGCTCTCTCTCCTCTCCCTCCCTCACTCTCTCTCTCTCGCTCCTCTCTCTCCGCCTCCTCACCTTCTCCTCTCCCTTCGTCTCCTCCCTCTCTCTCTCCTCTCCCCTCCTCCTCTCATCATCTCCTCTCTCGCCTCTCCTCACACACACAGAAGGAGTTAAGGGCAGTAAGGCTCAGGCGATGGAGTGTAAGCGCTTAATAACGTTACACGTAAACGTAAACCTAACCTAACCCCAACCAACACCCCCAAAAACCCCACTACTACCCCTCTCTCCGCTCCTCTCCCTCTCGTCTCTACCCCCCTCTCTCCCTTCTCTCCTCTCCTCTTCCCTCTCCCCTCTCCCCGGGTCCGCCCCTCTCTCCACAATCCTCCTCTCTCTCCTCTCCTCCCCCTCCTCCCTCACTCCTCACTCCCTCTCTCGCTCTCAACCCTCCCTACAACCCCACCACCTCTAACCAACCCCTCTCTCTCTCATCATCCATCCATCTCTCTCTCATCTCTCTCCTCCTCTCCTCCCTCATCCTCTCCACCCCTACCCCACACACCCGTACCCTACTCTCTCACTCTCCTCTTCCTCTCTCAAAATCATCTCTCTCCTCACGCTCTCCTCTCCCTCTTCCTCGCTCTCTCCACAATCCTTCTCTCCCTCGTCTCCTCCCCTCTCTCACTCCTCACTCTCTCCCCGCTCTAACCCTCCGCTTACCCCAATCTAACCAACCCCTCTCTCTCTCACACTCCATCTTTCTCGTCTCTCTCTCTCTCTCTCCTCCCTCATCCTCTCACCCCTCCCCACACACCCTCCTCTCTCACACTCTCTCCATTCTCATCTTCTCTCTCCTCACCTTCACTCTCCCTCCTTCTCGCTCTCTCCTCCTCCTCTCGCCTCTCGCTCCCTCACCATCCCCTCTCTCTTTCCTCTCTCTATCTCCCTTATTAATCCTCTCTCTCTCTCTCTCCCCCCCCTTTCTCCTCTCATTATTATCCTTCTCTCTCTCCTCTCTTTCTCGTCCTATTACTCTGTCCTCTTCTCACCTCCTGTTCTCTCCCTCTCTCTCCTCCTCCTCCTCTCTCCCTCCTCCCGTCTCCTCCCTCTCTCTCTTCTCTCTCCCCTCTCTCCTCCGGCTCTCTCACCCCCTCTCCCTCCACCTCTCCTCCCCCCCCCTCGCTCTTCACCTCCTCTCTCCTCCCTCCTCGCTTCCCCTCCCCCCTATTCCTCTCTCCTCCTCTCTCTCCTTCTTCCCCCTCCTTCCTCTTCCCCCCTTCCTCTCCTCGTTTCTCCCTTTCTCCTTCCCTCTCATCTCTCCCTTCATCTCTCCTCGTCTCTTCTCCTCGCTCCTCGCTCTCTCTCTCCTTCCCTCTCCTCCTCTCTCTCTCCTCACTCCTCCTCCCCCTCCTGCTTTCCTCCTCCCCCTCCCCTCTCCTCCTCCTCTCCTTCTTCCTCCTCTCCCTCCTCCCCCCCCCCCTTCTCCCCCCTCCCCCTCCTCCCCCCCCTCTCCCCTCCCCCCCCCTTCCATCTCCCCTATCTCCCCCTTTATTTCCCTTTTCTTGGCTGTTATCGTATGCTACACAATTATTATTATTATTATTATTATTATTATTATTATTGTTATTATTGTTGGTATATTTCTGTCGCTGGTTCGCTTTGTTTTGGTTGCTCATATCCCCCCTTACTTCTTCAGGATCAAAACTCTTCAGTCATCAGGCCCCTGTCTCTTCACTTTATTATATTCCTCCTCTTTATATCCTCCTCCTCCTTCTATTCCTCCTCTTCCTCCTCCTCCTACTTCTATTCCTACTCCTCCTCTTCCTCTTCCCCTTCCTCCTCCTCCTCCTCCTCTTCCTCCTCCTCTTCCTCTTCCCCTTCCTCCTCCTCCTCCTTCCCTCTTCCGGTCCTCTTCCCCCCCCTCCTCCTTCCTCCTCTTCCTCCTCTCTTCCTCCTTCTCCTTTCTTTCCTCCTACGTCATTCCGACTCCCCCTCTTCCCTCTTCCTCTTCCTCCTCCTCCTTCCTCTCCTTCTTCCTCTCCCTCCTCCTTCTTTCTCCTTCTCCTTCCTTCTCTCCCTCCTCATTTCCCTCGTCCACCTCTCTTCCTCCTCCTCCTCTCCTCTTCCCTTCCTCCTGTGCCTCTTCCTCTTTCTCCTCTCGCTCCGCAGATCTTCCTCTTCCTCCTCCTCCTCCTCCTCCTCCTGCCCGGCATACCTAAGACCCCACCACACAAATAAGAGAGATAAAAAGACAGTGATGGAAACTAGTGTGTGAGAGAGAGAGACAGACAGACAGAGAAAGAGAAAGAGAGAGAGAGAGAGACAGACACAGACAGAGAGAGAGAGGCAGAGACAAAGCGAAAGAAAGTAAGAGAGAGCGAAACAAAAGAGAGAGAGAGAGAGAGAGAGAGAGAGAGAGAGAGAGGAAAGAGAGACAAAATAAACGAGAGAGAGAGAGGCAGAAGCAGAAGTAAAGAGAGAAAGAAAAAGAAAGAGAGAGAGAGAGAGAAAGAGAGTAATCTGGAAGACTCCTAAAATAAAGCGACAGGAACGCTTAGGTAAGATTGAAAAGTATTGAATGACAGGTTAGGCCGAGGAAGGGAGACCAGGAGAAGAAGAAGAGATTATATTGTAAAATGAGGTTGTAATATGATAGCTCTTATGCCTGTAAAGAGGAAGAAAGAAGAGCAAAGGAATATAGGCAGTATACACACACACACACACACACATACACACACACACACACACACACACACATACGGTATATATATATATAACCTACAAGATTTCGAATTTCCAATCTCTGTGTGTGTGTGTGTTTCGTCTTTAACTGCAATTCATCGGTAGCAAATCGATGCAACACTAAAAATTTACGCGCGTTCAACCCTTTTTTGCTAGCGCCAATGACTCGTTTAGCGGCGTAACGTCAATCGTATATCCGGGAAATGAGTCCAATATATCCCATCGGCTAATATTGCACCAGATTTGCAATATAAGCGGATATATCAACAGCACACAGTAACACAGCACCCCATACCATAAAACACATCATAGAAGACTGCATTTCACACAATCACTTACGCCAACAACACAATTTACACTATTTGAGAGCTCTGTGGGAAAGGCCGACCGTGGCCATAGCCTTCCTTAAGGGGAGATCTCCACTTGAGGGATTTTTTTCTTGACCCCTTTCTCACTCATGTTTAGCCCCATTGCTTTTGATATTATAAAACGTTTTCCCCATTAGTTTATCGATTTTAAGAACTTTCACCCCATTTTAAGACCTTTCGTGCAATTCAGGTGTCGATTTTATCCTGGCGAGCGATAGCGAGCCTGTAATTTAAGAGGAACCGGCCTTCGGCCGGGAAATTTTTCTACCGAAAAATGTAAAAATTTATCTTGAAAGGGACTCAAGGGGGTGTAATTTTAAGCTTGATGGAGGTCTAGGGAACAAACTAAATACCTCTCCTTAAGGACTCGGGGCTGTTCGGCCAGGCAGCTTAGGGAACAACAACAACAACAACAACACCACACAGTATAATTATCGCCTCCAGAGCTAACAGTAACTATATGTAATACTGTTGACTATATTATTTTCTGCTCTGTCTGTGCATCTATTGTTTAAGGGGGGATTTCCACTTGAGGGACTTTTTTCTTGACCCCTTTCTCCCTCATGTCTAACCCCATTGATTTTGAGATTTTAAGACGTTTGCCCCTTTAGTTTGGTGATTTTTAAGAATTTCCACCCCATTCTGTCAATTTTAAGACCTTTCGTGCCATATAGGTGTCGATTTTATCCTGGCGAGCGATAGCGAGCCTGTAATTTAAGAGTAATCGGCCTTCGGCCGGGACATTTTTCTACCGAAAAATGTACAAATTTATCTTGAAAGGGGGTCAAGGGGGTGAAATTTTAAGATTGCTGGAGGAGTAGAAAACAAACTAGAAACCTCCCCTTAAGCGGATATGGTTCTCCTTCGCCCTCATGTTTAGCCCCATTAATTTTCTGATTTTTAAGACTTGCAGTCCATTAATTTGGCGATTTTAAGACCTTCCGCCCAATTTCTTGGTAAAAAGTAAGACTTTTCGCATCATTTAGGTGTCGATTTTTTCCTGACGAGCGATAGCGAGCCTGTAATTTAAGAGGAACAATAACAAAAACAAATAATAAATAATGAGTATGATTAGAAATGACTCAACCCTTTCAGTACCGGTGACGTCATTTGTATTTAATTTCAGCTACATAGAGACGGTTTTGTGAAGCCTAGTAAAGATATATGGTAGCTAAAAGGCTGAATTGAGATAGTTAGTAGCCTTTTAATTGAGATAGTTAGTAGCCTTTTAATTGAGATAGTTAGTAGCCTTTTAATTGAGCTAGTCAGTAGCCTTTTAATTGAGTTAGTAGCCTTTTAATTGAGATAGTTAGTAGCCTTTTAATTGAGTTAGTAGCCTTTTAATTGAGATAGTTAGTAGCCTTTTAATTGAGTTAGTAGCCTTTTAATTGAGATAGTTAGTAGCCTTTTAATTGAGATAGTTAGTAGCCTTTTAATTGAGATAGTTAGTAGCCTTTTAATTGAGATAGTTAGTAGCCTTTTAATTGAGATAGTTAGTAGCCTTTTAATTGAAATAGTTAGTAGCCTTTTAATTGAGATAGTTAGTAGCCTTTTAATTGAGATAGTTAGTAGCCTTTTAATTGAGATAGTTAGTATCCTTTTAATTGAGATAGTAGCCTTTTAATTGAGATAGTTAGTAGCCTTGTAATTGAGATAGTTAGTAGCCTTTTAATTGAGATAGTTGGTAGCCTTTTATTAATTGAGATAGTTGGTAGCCTTTTATTAATTGAGATAGTTGGTAGCCTTTTATTAATTGAGATAGTTGGTAGCCTTTTAATTGAGACAGTACGTAGCCTTTTAATTGAGACAGTACGTAGCCTTTTAATTGAGACAGTACGTAGCCTTTTAATTGAGACAGTACGTAGCCTTTTAATTGAGATAGTTAGTAGCCTTTTAATTGAGATAGTTAGCCTTTTAATTGAGATAGTTAGCCTTTTAATTGATATAGTTAGTAGCCTTTTAATTGAGATAGTTAGGATAGTTGAAAAGGAGGTTACCGGTATTGAAGGGGTTAAGGGGAGGTATTTAGTTTCTTCCCTAGACCTCCATCAAGCTTAAAATCACACCCCTTAGATCCCCTTTCAAGATAAATTTGTACATTTTTCGGTAGAAAAATGTCCCGGCTGAAAGCCGGTTCCTCTTAAATTACAGGCTCGCTATCGCTCGCCAGGATAAAATCGATCCCTAAATGGCACGAAAGGTCTTAAAATTGACAAAAATGGGGCGAAAGTTCTTAAAATCGTCAAAGTAATGGGGCGAACGTCTTAAAACTAGAAAAACAATGGGGCTAAACATGAAGGAGAAAGGAGTCAAGACAAAAATCCCTCAAGTGGAAATCTGCCCTTAACTCACTGTCAAGGTACACTCGGACACCATAATAGTCTCTAGTAGCCCACTCATAAGAATAGCCCACTCATAAGAATAGCCCACTCATAAGAATAGCCCACTCATAAGAATAGCCCACTCATAAGAATAGCCCACTCATAAGAATAACCCACTCATAAGAATAGCCCACTCATAAGAATAGCCCACTCATAAGAATAGCCCACTCATAAGAATAGCCCACTCATAAGAATAGCCCACTCATAAGAATAGCCCACTCATAAGAATAGCCCACTCATAAGAATAGCCCACTCATAAGAATAGCCCACTCATAAGAATAGCCCACTCATAAGAATAGCCCACTCATAAGAATAGCCCACTCATAAGAATAGCCCACTCATAAGAATAGCCCACTCATAAGAATAGCCCACTCATAAGAATAGCCCACTCATAAGAATAGCCCACTCATAAGAATAGCCCACTCATAAGAATAGCCCACTCATAAGAATAGCCCACTCATAAGAATAGCCCACTCATAAGAATAACCCACTCATAAGAATAACCCACTCATAAGAGTAGCCCACTCATAAGAATAGCCCACTCATAAGAATAGCCCACTCATAAGAATAGCCCACTCATAAGAATAGCCCACTCATAAGAATAGCCCACTCATAAGAATAGCCCACTCATAAGAATAGCCCACTCATAAGAATAGCCCACTCATAAGAATAGCCCACTCATAAGAATAGCCCACTCATGAGAATAGCCCACTCATAAGAATAGCCCACTCATAAGAATAGCCCACTCATAAGAATAGCCCACTCATAAGAATAACCCACTCATAAGAATAGCCCACTCATAAGAATAGCCCACTCATGAGAATAGCCCACTCATGAGAATAGCCCACTCATGAGAATAGCCCACTCATAAGAATAGCCCACTCATAAGAATAGCCCACTCATAAGAGTGGCCCACTCATAAGAATAGCCCACGCATAAGAATAGCCCACGCATAAGAATAGCTCACGCATAAGAATAGCCCACTCATAAGAATAGCCCACTCATAAGAATAGCCCACTCATAAGAATAGCCCACTCATAAGAATAGCCCACTCATAAGAATAGCCCACTCATAAGAATAGCCCACTCATCATAAGAATAGCCCACTCATAAGAATAGCCCACTCATAAGAATAGCCCACTCATAAGAATAGCCCACTCGTAAGAATAGCCCACTCGTAAGAATAGCCCACTCGTAAGAATAGCCCACTCGTAAGAATAGCCCACTCGTAAGAATAGCTCACTCGTAAGAATAGCCCACTCATAAGAATAGCCCACTCATAAGAATAGCCCACTCATAAGAATAACCCACTCATACGAATAGCCCACTCATAAGAATAGCCCACTCATAAGAATAGCTCACTCGTAAGAATAGCCCACTCATAAGAATAGCCCACTCATAAGAATAGCCCACTCATAAGAATAGCCCACTCATAAGAATAGCCCACTCATAAGAATAGCCCACTCATAAGAATAGCCCACTCATAAGAATAGCCCACTCATAAGAATAGCCCACTCATAAGAATAGCCCACTCATAAGAATAACCCACTCATAAGAATGGCCCACTCATAAAAATAGCCCACTCATAAGAATAGCCCACTCATAAGAATAGCCCACTCATAAGAATAGACCACTCATAAGAATAGCCCACTCATAAGAATGGCCCACTCATAAAAATAGCCCACTCATAAGAATAGCCCACTCATAAGAATAGCCCACTCATAAGAATAGCCCACTCATAAGAATAGCCCACTCATAAGAATAGCCCGCTCATAAGAATGGCCCACTCATAAGAATAGCCCACTCATAAGAATAGCCCACTCATAAGAATAGACCACTCATAAGAATAGCCCACTCATAAGAATGGCCCACTCATAAAAATAGCCCACTCATAAGAATAGCCCACTCATAAGAATAGCCCACTCATAAGAATAACCCACTCATAAGAATAGCCCACTCATAAGAATAGCCCACTCATAAAAATAGCCCACTCATAAGAATAGCCCACTCATAAAAATAGCCCACTCATAAGAATAGCCCACTCATAAGAATAGCCCACTCATAAGAATAGCCCACTCATAAGATATGAAGAAACTAAGCTTAGATATTGCTGATACCAATTATTGATCAAAACATAATTGGTTCCGAGACATCACTTATTAACCCGACTGTACACAACGAATTTATACTCATACACACACATTGGGAAGCTGGAAACCATATTATTTCATCAGTAATTCCGGAAACTCGGGCATGTGATTTTTTCCATGGAGATATGAGCTTCCAATGGACTGTAAAAGAATGGATTTTTTTTTTTTTTTACATATAACCCGCCAGTATTTTCGAATGTAAATTATGGACGCAATTTTTTTATAGTAGTATTATTAGATTTATTATACATTTTGGCGGGAATTATTTGTATTTTCTATGACTATTTAACCATCTGTAAGGGCTTCACCGTGTTGAGCGGTGGAATGTACAGGCTCTCAGCCTATGCCCGAGAGGGAGTAGTTGGAATATAGAAGACAAAAACAAATATATGGCTGGGAGTTAAATAATTTTTTTTTTTTTTTTTTTTTTTTTTATATAATTTGCCAGTTTATTGTACGTAGAAAAGGCGTGATTTTACAATGTAGAAATTGTACTTATATATTATAGTTTTCTTCTTATATTTATTTCATTTATTTTATTTGACTATATTTTTAGGGGGCGCGGGGATTATTGAACAAAGCCATTATTTATCTTTGTTCAAAATACATATGACTTCACAAATTTAGGATGGCAATTTCGCAGTTTTCGCACTTTTTATATGTTAGCTTGGTATCTGAATTGTGTGTGAGAGAGAGAGAGAGAGAGAGAGAGAGAGTGTGAGAGAGGTTGGCTCACATGACGGTCCCCAGAGGTCCAATAGGTGACATAAAGAATACAGGGAGGAGGTAATGGTGGCAATCAGGGGTACACACACACACACACACACACACACACACACACACACACACACACACACACACACACACACACACACACACACACACACACACACGTTATAGACTGCATCACCGTTGATTCATTTAAACTCCGCCTAGACAAATATCTCGCATCAAACCCGCGACTGACTGCGTTTGTAAATGAATAACTTTATTTTATCCCCCCCTCAGTTACTAACCCATCTGTCCCCTACTAACTTCCTAATCCTGCCACGGACATTAGTTCCAGGGCAGTAATTCCCTTTCCAATGTTCCCTTACCCACTCTAAACCACTGTTTGGACACTTGATCCTCAGTGTTTTGGAGGACAAGCAACCTAGAAGGGTCACTAGATCTGTTGTTGCTTGATTTCCTTTGTACTCCTTTGTACACACACACACACACACACACACACACACACACACACACACACACACACACACACACACACACACACACAGACACACACAAACCTATTTCTATTTCTCTACTACATAACCAAACATAACATTGAATCCGTAGCAGCTATAAAGAACAATTGGTGAAAATAAAGGAACATTTAAAAGGGTGAGAGAGAGAGAGAGAGAGAGGGGTAGGGAGGGATGAGTCTGGGGTATCAGCTGACATTCCCAAAGGCTGAACCGGAAGCATAAACCGGTGGAAAGAAGGGTAAATATTAGCAATTGGAGGTGAGGGGGGGTTATAATGGCACTTATATATACACCAAACACACACACACACACACACACACACACACACACACACACACACACACACACACACACACACACACACACACACACATTATAACACACACACACACACACATTATAACACACACACACACACACACGCATCATAACACACACACACACACACACTACTGTATGGGTTTGGAGGTTTCCTTGCTTTTTCTTCAGTCCCCCCCCCTCCCCCCGAATCCTCTCCCCCCCCCCCCCCTCTCTCACCTCCTATTCCACTTGCCTATTCAGTCCATAATATCCTGAGCTTCTTCACCCCACCTCAAAACCCATACCTTACTTCTGCCCTAATTGGTGCTATTACTTAGGTTGTATTGTGTGTGTGTGTGTGTCTGTGTGTGTGTGTGTGTGTGTGTGTGTGTGTGTGTGTGTGTGTGTGTGTGTGTGTGTGTGTTATAGCTTCACCTCACCTCAAAACCCATGCCTTTCCTCTGCCCTAATTGCTGCCATTACTTAGGTGCTATTGTGTGTTGTGAGAGAGAGAGAGAGAGAGAGAGAGAGAGAGAGAGAGAGAGAGAGAGAGAGAGAGAGAGCAGGATATTGGATTGGAATTAGGACACCCAGGTAGATACGTTTGGGTAGGACAGTAGGTCGATCGTGTGAGAGAGAGAGAGATTGATTGATGTATTGATTGAGATAGAGATAGAGAGACTTACATAGACTTACATAGACTTACATAGACTTACATAGATACACTGGCCACGCAGATCTTACGATCCCTGCGAGGTGACCAGGACTTCATCCTAATAGAGATAGCAACCCTAAGAGAAAGTGGAAGGAAAGGATAGCAAAGATGATGGCTCTCTCCCCACCCTCCGCTCCCTCCGGCAATGTGCCGTACATGAAAACAGTTAGAAGTGAATAACCTTGCAGGGCTTGGAAATCGCCTGAAGGAATTTATAGTATAGTTAGAAATGGAAAGGAAAAGGCATGCACACCTTCACTTTTTTATTTTTTTATTTATATAAATATATACACATACATATACATATACACATATACAGTACATATATATATATATATATATATATATATATATATATATATATATATATATATATATATATATATATATATATATATATATATATATACCGGTATACATACATTTTTTTTTGTCCTGCTCTCAACTGAAAACGTTTTCATTTCCGCCAGAGAGAGAGAGAGAGAGAGAGAGAGAGAGAGAGAGAGAGAGAGAGAGAGAGAGAGAGACTGACTTATCCACCAACATAAGAAGCAGACAAGAAAACAACACGACCGAAGCAGACCGTGTTATATAATATGAACAAACAAAGAACAGCAGAAGTTAAACAATAGATAAAACAGGCAAAGCAGAACAAACGTCAACGAAGCAGGAGAATATAAGCAGTTAAGAAAAAAAAGGTCATAATACAAAAATAATATATACGCAAGAAAAACAAGGAAAACAAGAAATATGTAAACAAATAAAACAGTAAACAGAGACGAAGCAAAATCACAAGACAAGAAGAAAGCAAGAAAACAAATAGTCCAACTTTAAACAATCGACAAATAAAGAGAATGACTAAGAGGGTGGAGGGACAGAGAGGGAGAAGTAGACCGAATGAGAGGTGGAAGGATGGAGTGAGTAAGTACATGAACGAAGGCGGTGCTGGTTGGGGGGAGGGGCGTCGACCGACTAGGGACAGAGGTGCATGGGGGCGGTTCGTTCGTGGCCACCCCTTCGAAGGGGATCACGGCGTCAGGCAATAGATAGCTAGATAGATAGAAAGCAGACAAGAACCCAAGTAAAACAAAGCAGGATAGAAAGCAGTCACGAAAAAAGCAGCGCCGAAGCAGAATGAGCAGACAGCAAAATATACTAAAAACACGAATATGAAAACAATAAACATAGAAAAAGAAACAAGAAACCCGACAAATCAAGCAGGAAAAGCAAACAAGCAGACATGAAAAGAGAAGGGTGTCGAAAGCAGAAAGAGCAGAACAGTGACCCGCAGACGAGAATGGGGAGAAAGAGAAAAGCGAGAGAGAAAAAAAGAGAAAGTTGGGAGGGAAGTTTGTAGGCAGGGTGGACATTGGATTGTGATTGGACTTGAAATTGTGTGTAAGAGTGAGTGAGTGAGAGAGGGTGAGTGAGTGTGTGTGTCACAGTGTGTGTGTGTGTCTGTCAAAGAGTGAAATAATAATGGGGGTGGAGGTACGTATATATATATAATGTAGAGAGAGAGAGAGAGTAAGTATGAGTATATATAACTGTATCGTCAGTGTATATTATCTTTATCTATGTACGCATCTCTATCAGTATATCTATCAGTACACCTATCTCAGTACCCCTCCATTTAATCACAGAAAGTGGGCATTAAACCTGTTATCACATCATCTTATCTTTAACATTAATCTATTCACATATCTCTGCCTCTCTCCGTGTCATTATTATTTTATCGCAGTCAACCATATCATCTGTTATTCCCATTTTCTATATATGTTTATCCCTACTAATCCATTTTCTTTAACATTTTCATAGTATTCATTATTTTGACCCTAACTAATCTATTCACGCATGCCTCTTTATATTTATTTTCCGTGTATTGATTTAAATGAGGTCTTACATTTTATAGTTATGTACACATCCCCTCTGCATCCCTATGTCTGTTATGTCGTGTTTTACGTTACTTAAGAGGGAGTTTTTCTGGGCCCCCTTCTCCCTCATGTTTAGCCCCATTAGATTTCAGATTTTACGAAGTTCCTTTCATTAATGTGGCGATGTAAAGACCTTTCACCTCATTTCCTTGTCAATAATAGCACCTGTCGGACCATTTAGGTGGAAAGGTGGAAAGGGAACTA
>CM064495.1:8095486-8157986 GCA_032716605.1 Paralithodes platypus
AAACTGGTATCTTCAAATGTATAGGTATATCAGAAATCAGCCATCTAGCATAATGAACTTTCAGTCTAGTTTCCGATTCCAATGTGAAAGAGTCTCATAATATTACGAGAGAATACTTGCTCGTCGAAAATAGCCGGAAGAAGCGCTCGTATGACAATGTGTGTAAATCCGTGTTTATGGTCCACTATTGCAGGTCGTTTTTTTCTCCCTCATGTTTAACCCGTTAGTTTTAAGTTTTTAAGACGTTTTGCCCATTAGTTTGGCGATTTTATGACCTTTTGCCCCATTTCTTTGTCAATATAAATACGTTTCATGCCACTTAAGTGTCGATTTTTCCTGGCGAGCGATAGCGAGCCTGTAATTTGGGAGAAATCGGCCTTCGGCCGGGAAATTTTCCTACCGAAAAAATGTACACATTTATCTAAGAAATGGATCTTGGGGATGTTATTTTAAGCTTGATGGAGGTCTAGGGAGGAAAGAAACAATAAACGACATAAGAAAACACAAACAATAAAGAAACAATAAAGAAATAATAAAGAAACAATAAAGAAACAATAAAGAAACAATAAAGAAACAATAAAGAAACAATAAATAATTCGACCAATAAATAACCCCTACCCTCTTAAGACGTAAACTTGGTCATGAAAAATAGCCGGAAAGAATGTTCGTATGACAGCGTGTGTAAATCCGTGTTTATGGTCACTACTGCAGGTCGTGGGGTGGTGCTTCGGGCTTATGTCGTGGTGGGAGGGTCGTACTCGGCTGTGTGTCGTACTTGGCGAATCACACCCTTCACGCCTTATGATAAAGGGAGGGACGCACCGGAGTTTGCGTTGTTTAACTTTTGATTCGCAGTACAGGATATAACGTTTGCCTGGCCGAACAGCCCCAAGGCCCCGAGCAATTCCAAGGCCATAACCGAGCGCCCCCACAGAACCCTCCCTGCCGACCACAATAAAGCCTGGGTGACCGAAGCCACTCCATGGCGGGGAGCTGAGGAGGGTGCAGAAACGCCCGGGAAATAAAAAGCCCCACCCAGGGCCCTGTGCCCCTCAGCAATTATGAAGAGAAAGTTGAGGGGCAAGGGAAAAATGTGACGCTTTGGCTTCCAATCTTGGTAGATTGGTTTCGAGGTCAATCCACGGAAAAGACGTCGTCACTTGAGATCTAGACAAGAATAATACGTTAAAGGAACCAGTCACGAGGTAAGCTATGGGTATGGCAGAGATCGCTCAGTTCTGATAGACCAGCCCATCACCACAGACTATAAACGTTAGCTTCTTCACCTGAAAACGCTATCTGCAAAACGTTGTCAATAAAGTGCTACTCCTCATATGGTGTTTGTATTCATAACATAAAAGCCCTAACTTGCATTGGGTTCGGCGACTAAACTTAAGGTAGATTATTTTAGTTGGACTGATAAATAAACACATGCGACAGCAGCATACTGACGATACTCAATTATCCACACAGCTAGCATTGTAAATAATGAAAATCTTATTAACAGAAGCGACGAAACCTTAAGGGGAGGTTTTTAGTTTGGTCCCTAGATATCCTTCAAGCTTAAGATTACACCCCCTTGAGCCCCTTTCAAGATAAATTTGTACATTTTTCGGTAGAAAAATGTCCCGGCTGAAAGCCGGTTCCTCTTAAATTACAGGCTCGCTATCGCTCGCCAGGATAAAATCGACACCTAAATTGCACGAAAGGTCTTAAAATTGACGGAAATGGAGCGAAAGTTCTTAAAATCGCCAAACTAATGGGGCGACTGTCTTAAAATCTCAAAAGCAATGGGGCTAAACATGAGGGAGAAAGGGGTCCAGAAAAAAATCCCTCAAGTCGATATCGCCCCTTAAACCGTGTACAAACGTATTTGTCTATGAATGGTCTTATGTTAAGGGAGCCCACCTCGCTTTTTGTCTCTTTCTCTCCCTCTCTCTTTGGCTTGTATCCATTCGGCCCCATTCAGCCTACTGTTTTAAGACGTTTACCCCCATCCAGGTGTCAATATTTTCCTGGTGAGCGGTAGCGAGCCAGCATATATATATTTCTGTTTTGACAGCAAGCTAAATTTGTAAACAAAATTATAGAACAATATCTCCGGCGAAGCCAGATTTTTCCATACAATGCTGGCTCGCTATCGCTCGCCAGGAAGATATCGACACCTGGATGGGGATAAACGTCTTAAAACAGTAGGCTGAATGGGGCAGAATGGATACAAGCCAGTAAAAGAGAGAAAAGGAGAGAAAGAGAAAAGAAGGTGACCCCCTTAAACCCTAAAAAGACTCGACGTACGTTTATTGGTAGGAGAGGCCTCTTTATCACGTATACCCTGTGGCACTCTTTATCACGTATACCCTGTGGCACTCTTTATCACGTATACCCTGTGGCACTCTTTATCACGTATACCCTGTGGCACTCTTTATCACGTATACCCTGTGGCACTCTTTATCACGTATACCCTGTGGCACTCTTTATCACGTATACCCTGTGGCACTCTTTATCACGTATACCCTGTGGTACTCTTTATCACGTATACCCTGTGGCACTCTTTATCACGTATACCCTGTGGCACTCTTTATCACGTATACCCTGTGGCACTCTTTATCACTTATACCCTGTGGCACTCTTTATCACGTATACCCTGTGGCACTCTTTATCACTTATACCCTGTGGCACTCTTTATCACGTATACCCTGTGGCACTCTTTATCACGTATACCCTGTGGCACTCTTTATCACGTATACCCTGTGGCACTCTTTATCACGTATACCCTGTGGCACTTCCATACAGGTTGACGGCACCCATAGTATACCAAGTTACTCCCTACATAATCTGGGTATGTATATTGATAGTTATATGCAGTTTGACACACATATTAGTGAAATAAATGAGCAAGAAGATTTTTATGTACATCAATCAACATTAGTTTTGAGATTTTAAGACGTTCGCTCCATTAATTTAGCGATTTTGAGACCTTTCGGCCCATTTCATTGCCAATAATAGTACTGTTCGTGCTATCTAGATTCCGGTTTTCTACTGGCGAGCGATAGCGAGCCTGCAATTTAGGTGGAATCGGCCCTTGGCCAGGACATTCTTCTATCAAAAAATGTACAAATTGATGTCGAAAGGGAGTCTAACAAATTGATGTCGAAAGGGGGTCTAAGGGGTGTTATTTTAAGCTTGATATATGTCTAGGGACTTAAATAATATAAAGATAAATAAATAAGCAAATAAAAACGCCAATCCCCCTTTAATAAGACCTTTGTTAACCTACTGTTGAGCTGATGTCGAAGTAAGCAGTGAATTAGTTGAACTGTAGTGTATTCGCTGTAAGTAGGCGGGAAATCATGACCTCTAACTTCAGTAACTCAAAAACGACTAGAGTAATCGAGCTAATATTTCTACCATTTGGGAAGAGTCAATCAAGGAATAGATGGGGAAAATTTACAGCCGATTTGCTCTAGCCCTTTTTGAGTTACAGAGGATAGAGGTCATGATTTCTCGCCTACTTACAGCGAATAGACTATAGATTACCCCGTGTGTCCCGTGTCTTAGGGCATTTGTGAGACCTTTGTTTACATTGCCTTGAATTAACCAATGTTAGAGTTCTAGGAAGGGCCGCATATCGTCTGGGATCAGCGGCCATATTTTTAAGGGCAAGTACCGGTACTTATTTGTTTGCTCATATACAGTATATATATATATATATATATACTGTATATACAGTATATATACCGGTATATATACGGTATATATATATATATATATATATATATATATTTTTTTTTTTTAGTTTGCTCCCTATACCTCCAGACTTAGAGAAATACTCCAAAGGCCCCCGCCCCCCCCCCCCCCCCCCCCCCCCCCCCCCCCCCCCCCCCTCCCCCATTCAAGATAAGTTTGTATATTTTTCGGTAGAAAAATGTCCCGGCCGAAGGACGTTTCCTTCTAAATTACAGGCTCGCTATCGCTTACCAGTAAAAAAATCGACACCTAAGTGGCACGAAAGTTCTTTATATTAACAAAGAAATAATGCGAAGGGTCATAAATTGCCTAACTAAATGGGGCGAGCGTCTTAAAATCTCTAAACTAATGGAGCTAAACCTGAGGGAGAAAGGGATCCAGAATAACCATTTGTGAGACCTTTGTTTACAGTGTCCTGAATTATCCAATGTTAGAGTTCTAGGAAGGGCCGCATGTCGTCTGGGATTAGCGACCATGTTCTTAAATCTTACCATAGTGAAATCTTATGCCGGTATCACACGAGAGCTTTTATAGCCAACATTCGATGGTCAACATTTTTCTGGCAACATTGCTGGGATATTTTGCATTGGTACCGGAAACTAGACTGACGGTAGATGAACTTAGGTAACAGAAATATTGTAAAAGTTGACCTTATCAGCTGCCAGACCAGTGTTGAGGATAAATGTTGAGGGAAAAAGCGCTCGTGTGAAACCGGCTTTACTCGTGGTGAACAATGAAAGTATAAATGGACTACCATCTTGAAGAAACTAAGTAATGTCGTGTTTTCTTGCACAAATCAATACTTTGTTCATTCCAAATATACCTGTGGTTGAATTGTACACATTGTAAATTTGTCACAATCTAAATCAGTTTTCCCCAAATCACTGGGTTACATTTTTGGCTACGAGAGCCAATTTTTGGGGGGGTCACTTTGGATCTTCATATTTTCAGTGGTATATTTAGATTTTTTTCGTCGTTGCGATTCCAACAGTACTATATGCCATTAGACATGTATTTATTTATTATTAATTTGCCCTTGGCCGCTGTTCAAAACTTGAAATCAACCATGGTCTAGGGAAGAATGTATGGCTTGAAATTGCTGTTTGTCGAATTCAAAATGCTCCTGTGCCTCAGGTTATGGGCCCAAATTAATTTTACTTTATACCAATGGACTCTCCATGGTGTAAGGGTTCCAAATATACCTGTGGTTGAAATGTGTACATTGTCAATTTGTCATATTCAAAATTATATATATATATATATATATATATATATATATATACAGGGTGTTCCAGAATTATGTGCTGAAAATCAGGGGATGTATTCCTGACACATAATTGAATGTAAATCACTAAATGACCATATAAGTAAATATCAATAGTTGTTGAGTTACAGCACCTAACAGGTCTGCTTGAATGTGTTTTACTCCGGGAATTGCTTGTAAATGAAACATTTACCAAGGACAACATGATTTATTAACAAAATAAAACAGTATTTCCAGTATGACAATAACGTTTACAGTAAATGTTCAAAATTCTGCCCTCCTTGTTCGATGCACGCTGCAGCCCGTTGCAGAAGTGACTGACGCACACGGTCAAAGACCCCAGGATTGTTTCGTACACGTGCCACGCTGTCCTCCACACGGCGCCACAATTCCTCACGGTTTGGGACGTCTGTAGCGTACACCTCGCCTTTAATGTGTCCCCACAGGTAGATGTCCAGGGGAGTGATGTCAGGAGACCGGGGTGGCCATGACACTGGGCCACCTCGCCCAATCCATCGTCCAGGGAACACATCATTTAAGTAATCCCTTGCAATATGGCAATAATGGGCCGGAGCACCATGCTGAAACCACATCCTTCTCCGTATTCCAATGGGCACATCCTCCAGCAGCAGTTATTACTAACTTAGGTACAGGTTATCACATACTGTACATTCTACAGCTTTCAGCACATTCCTGACAAACATGTCATCTTTGCTGTGTGCTGTATTACTTTACGGTCGTTAAGTAATTTCGCATCTGTCTCAGACATTTTGTACAATCCCTGGATTTAAACACATTCCTGGCAGACTTCGGAGGTGCTGTAACTCGAAAACTATTGAGAATTGCCAATGTGGTCATTTCGTAATTTACATTCAATTATGTGTCAGGAATACATCCCCTGATTTTCGGCACATATTTCTGGAACACCCTGTATATATATATATATATATATATATATATATATATATATATATATATATATATATATCCCCTCTTTTATGGTTATAATAGTCTTTTATTCTTTCGCAATATTTTGAAGACCATTCTTGCATGACAAAGAAGGCATCAGTGGGATTTAGTTTAGTTTTGTCTACCTTACGAGGTATGTCGGCTTTATTATCCGCTAATGTACAGTCAGGGTTGAGAGTAATATGCTAATGTACAATAGTATTCACTCTCTCTGAATTGTGTACAGCTTACTGGGATTAGGATGTCACGATTCTGGGCCAATGGAAGTTTGTGAGTGATATAAGTGCCCTTAGGTAAAATGTAATAGTTTGTAGCGACGGGTAATAGGATAAGGCTGCACATTATTTTGTAGCTTATTCTTAGTCCACGAAGACTCCAGCAGTGATATAGACAGTTGGATGTGATGGCGTGTGTCAATATTTTTACCGCTAATATGGTGTCGTGACCAGGACTATTTGTATTATGTTGTTGATGAACTATTACTTTTCACTGTGGTTGTCGTCTACATACTTGGGTGCTTACCTTGTGGGAGTATGATGTCACGTTTCTGGGTCAGTAGACGGTTGTGGTTCGTAGAAGAACTCTCTTGGAGAAATATAATAATCTCCGGTCTTTTGTATCAAGCGCCATTTCTCTCTAGCCTTCGCTCTGAGATTCAGTAGTGCTGTAACAGCCAACAGGGACCATTACCCATCCCCTTGTTCAAGGGAGACGGTACCAATCTGGGGTAGTGATAAAACCTTCACGCTGACCCTTCCTAAATGATAGAAATTTCAGCTAAATTAGGCCTACTGAAATCCTTTTTGACTTATAAGAGGTTGGGTTCTGAATTTCTGGTCTACCTATAATGAACAGGGTATACAAACTTTAGTTATTGGCTGATGGTACAGTCACTCATATAACATTCGTGGACCTCGCCTATTTCTAATTGTGGAAGTATATCTCTGGAAACGAAATTATGAACATCCTTGTCTGTATATCAACTACAAAACTATGTATACTATCTCAGACACAGGGGTGTTCCTAGGGTATCGCAGTTTGAGTAGGAAGAGAATCACCAGAGTCGTAATAAAAATCATCTTTATTTTCATCATTTTTCCTTCATAGACGTTTCGACATTTTATTATGTCATCATCAATATTTTCTGTGAAAACAAAACATATGTAAAAATATTGAATATATATTACATTGCACAAGCAAAAAACAAAATGAATAACTTACAAATAATGAAAGCTAACGTAATCAAAAGAATAAAACTATCTAGATCAGACAGAACTATACAATAAGATAACACAATGCGAAATGTTATTACATATATATTCCATCCTAAATTTCAATACAGATAGTTATAATTGCATAAAGTTAAACATTAGCGGGTCCACGAATTATTATAAGTCTTATTTGTGTTTACAATTGACCACTTGCGAGTGTCAGGCTATAAGGAAGTTGGAGCCGAGAACATCGATATTAAACAGAAATACAATAATAATGTACGTTTCTGATGGATAAAAGGTTGTTAAATTCGGCTTTATGTATTTATAAATGTACTACGACCGTATTTTAGCTGTAAATTATGTTAAATATTCTTGTCTACAGCTCCAACTTCCTTATAGCCTGAAACTCGCAAATTGGCAAGTTACTCGGATACAATAACATCTGCCAATTAGCTTGAAGCAGATTTCTTCAGCTTAATGTGTCCTAGTACAAATTCGCCTGGTTAACTGAAATGGTCTATTATGGGAGGGATGGGCCGGTTTTCTGGACCACTTTCTCCCTCGTCTTTAGCCCCATTAGTTTTGAGATTTTAAGACGTTTTGCCCAATAGTTTGTCAATTTTAACACATTTCGCCCCATTTCGTTGTATATTTTAAGACCTTTTGTGCCATTTAGGTGTCGATTTTTTCCTGGTGAGCGATAGCGAGCCTGTAATTTTAAGACGAACCGGCCTTCGGCCGGGATATTTTTAATATATTTTAAAATATTTTTTATTTTTCTACCGAAAAATGTACAAATATATCTTGAAGGGGGTCTAGGGGGTGTGTTTCTAAATTTGATGGAAGTCTAGTCTATCTATCTATCTATCTATATGCTCAGGCCCAATCCCCAGTTTTTCTATATTTATTTCTAGTGAGGAGACTAAATAATATATGAATAAATTAATTGATAGACCATAAAAGCAGCCACTATCCCCTTAAGTATTCATAGCCACAACTGCACAATCGCCTGGACATATAGCTATAGTCAGTTACTATAATTAGGTCACACGCACACACACACACACATACACACACACACACACACACACACACACACACACACACACACACACACACACATACACACATACTCACACATACTCACACACACACACACTTGATTAATCTCTCTCTCTCTCTCTTATTAGCTCTCTCTCCCATTCTCTCTTTCACTCATTCTCACTCTCTCTCTCCCATTCTCTCTCGCTTCCACTCTAAACCACTGTTTGGACACTTGATCCTCAGTGTTTTGGAGGACAAGCAACCTAGAAGGGTCACTAGATCTGTTGTTGCTTGATTTCCTTTGTACTCCTTTGTACTCTCGTTCACTCATTCTCACTCTCCCATTCTCTCTTTCACTCATTCTCTCTCACTCACTCACTCACTCACTCACTCACTCACTCATTCACTCACTCACTCACTCATTCACTCACTCACTCACTCACTCACTCACACTCTCTCTCTCTCTCTCTCTCTCACTCACTCACTCACTCACTCACTCACTCTCTCTCTCTCTCCTTGCACCCTTCCGGTATAGTTGCTTTACGTACGGTACTTCATTTATATCACCCTCCCTCTCTCTCATTTATATCACCCTCCCTCTCTCTCATTTATATCACCCTCCCTCTTCCCCTTGTCGATTAACTATGGAAGCTACTGGATTCCCACCCTCTTAATTACTTGGTGATTTATGTATAACGTAATCATTATATTCATGATATTGTTTACTTTGTATCATGTTCTAGTATTATGCATGTGGATTGGACACATTACATAAGACATTGTTTCCACATACGTTTATGGTTAAATGGGATATTAATAAATCACTGTATATAAACAAACAGGTGTTTTTGTAATATTCATTGTACTGTATACATTATCGTTATAATTGTCCCGTACTATGTGTGTGTATACTATATATATATATATATATATATATATAGAGAGAGAGAGAGAGAGAGAGAGATATATAATTAAGTTTCCCTCACATTAATTGTCCAGTCCTATTTGTGTGTATAATATATATATATATATATATATATATATATATATATATATATATATATATATATATATATATATATATATATATATATATATATATATATATATATATATATATATATATAGAGAGAGAGAGAGAGAGATAGAGAGAGAGATATATAATTAAGTTTCCCTCACATTAATTGTCCCGTCCTATTTGTGCGTATACTATATATATATATATATATAGAGAGAGACATATATATATTAAGTTTCCCTCACATTAGTGTTGTGTAATTTAGCGTGTATTTTCCATATTACATCTCTCCATTGTATTAAAGTTACTCCCTATCTAATTTGAACTAAATTGTCTCCCACAGATCCTCGCTAGACTTAAGGGGAGGTTTTTAAGTTTGTTCCCTAGATATCCATCAAGCTTAAGATTACACCCCCTGAGCCCCTTTCAAGATAAATTTGTACATTTTTCGGTAGAAAAATGTCCCGGCTGAAAGCCGGTTCCTCTTAAATTTCAGGCTCGCTATCGCTCGCCAGGATAAAATCGACACCTAAATGGCACGAAAGGTCTTAAAATTGACAGAATGGGGCGTTAATTCTTAAAAATCACCAAACTAATGAGGCAAACGTCTTAAAATCTCAAAAGCAATGGGGCTAAACATGAGGGAGAAAGGGGTCAAGAAAAAAGTCCCTCAAGTGGGTATCTCCCCTTAAGTGCTTGTTTTTTTGGTCTATGTGTTCATATATAAATATTATATTGTTTAGTTTCCTCGCTAGACCTCCATCAAGCTTATACATACTGTCCGCCCCCTAGACCCCCTTTCAGGATAAATGTGTACATTTTTCGGTAAAAAAAAAATCCCGGTCGGAGTCCGGTTCCTTTGAAATATTCAGGCTCGCTATCGCTCGCCAGGAAACAAAATCAACACCTAAATGGGACGAAAGGTCTTAATATTGACACAGGAATGGGGCGAAAGGTCTCAAAATCGCCAAACTAATGGAATGAACGTCTTAAAATCTCTAAACTAATATGCTAAACATGAGGGAGAAGGGGGTCCAGAAAAAGAGACCTCTTACTAAAATCGTCTACTACCAGCCAGAATAAAACTAAATCAATAAAACTAAATGAATTAATTACGGCAAGGGTTATTATTACACTTCAACCCCACGTCTTCTGTCTTAGTGACCATAAATCCCATTCCCCCTCAGATCGCCATCGTGCTGGCTCTTAAGGGGAATTGGGGCGTTTTTCTGGTCCCCCCCCCCCTCCCCCGCCCGCCCCCTTCTCCCTCATGTTTACTAGTCTCATTAGTTTTCAGAATTTAAGACGTTCAACCCATTAGTTTAGATATTTGATGACCTTTCGCCCCATTTTTGTTTGTCAATATTAAGAATGTTCGTGTCATTTAGGTGTCGATCTTTTCCTGGCGCAGCGATGGTGAGCCTCTAATTTACGAGGAACCGGCCTCTGGACGGAATATTTTTCTACCGAGAAATGTACAAATTTGTCTCGAAGGGGTGTGTTGCGGGTATTATGTTTAGCTTTGATGGAGGTATATTGAGCAAATTAAAAACCTTCCCTTAAGGGGAGATATCGACTTGAGGGATTTTTTTCTTGACTCCTTGCTCCCTCATGTTTAGCCCCATTGCTTTTCTAATTTCAAGACGTTTGCCCCATTATTTTGACGATTTTAAGAACTTTCGACCCATTTCTGTCAATTTTAAGACCTTTCGTGCCATTTAGGTGTCGATTTTATCCTGGCGAGCGATAGCGAGCCTGTTATTTAAGAGGAACCGGCTTTCAGCCGGGACATTTTTCTACCGAAAAATGTACAAATTTATCTTGAAAGGGGGTCTAGGGGGAGTGATTTTAAGCTTGATGGAAGTCTAGGGAATCAACTAAAAACCTCCCCTTAACAAAAATCAACTAAAAACCTCCCCTTAACCCCTTCATCACCATGACGCCTTTTCTACCTTTGATTCTGGCTAACATGAGATGATTTTACGCAGTACAACCCATGTTGTGCAGAGGGTATATTGGGAACGTATGTACCTTTTTGAATCCTGGAAGTCGATTATAAGCTAAAGAAAAACGTCTAGTGGTAATCAGAATAGGAATAAAATACGCCATGGGAGTTAATTCACCCTAAGTCCCCCCCCCCCCCTCTGTTCTTCATCATGCTGGCTGTTAATTGCCTGCCTCCATTCCCACTCTGCCCTACTTCATCAGACTCCTTCTTGTTTTACGACCACCAGTTTTTGTAGCGTTCCTTGGTATTTTTTTTTTTTTTTTTTTTTTGGCCTCACCATTTTTTTTTTTTTTTTTGCCTCATAATTTTTTGTCCTCGTCAATGTTTTGTTTGTTTTGCCTCATCACCATTTTTTGTCTCTCTCCCCCCCCCCCCCCCTTTTTTATTTAGCCATCACTTATTGCAATTCACCATTCACGATTTTTCCCCAGTTAATTTCACCAATCTGCATCTTTTCTCTCCATGTTAATTATTAGGTCGGGATTAGATGGTTCATTTTTAGGTCGATTTTTTCATTTATTTATTATTTTTCTAGTGTCCTCCCTAGACCCCCGTCATACTTAAAACAAATATCCATTAGACCCCCGTTGTAGATTAATTTGTACATTATTCGGTAGAAAATGTCCGGTTCTTCTAAAATTACAGGCTCACTATCGTTCGCCAAGACAACAATCGATAACTAAATAGGACGAAAGGTCTTAATATTGGCAAACAAATGAGGCGAAAGTTCTTGAAATCGACAAACTACTGGGGCAAATATTTTTAAATCTGAAAAGTAATGGGGCTAAACATGAAGGAGAAGGGGATCTAGAAAAACGACCCATCTCCCCTTAACTACCTTTTCCAAGTGACATGTTGAGCAATGGTTAGCACGTTTTGCTTATGGCGGTGTCACACGAGCGATTTTTCCATCAATTTTTACGAGCAATTGTTGGCATACAGCTATAAAATTGAAGTCTCGAATAAACTATAGTAACTCACATAATCTACCTTCGAGCTAGTTTCCGATTCCAATGCGAAAAAGCCTCATAATAGTACGAGAAAAAACTTGCTCATGGAAAATTGCCGGAAAATGATCTCGTGTGACACCGGCTTTAAGCCGCTGTCACACGAGCGCTTTTTCCGTCAATTTTCCATGAGCAAGTTTTTTCTCGTATTATTTCGGGACATTTTCGCACTGGTATCGGTAACTAGACTGAAGGTAGATTATGTTAGACGGCTGAATTCTGATAAAGTGTCATTTTTTAAGCTGCCAGACCATAATTGCTCGTAAAAATTGCTCGAAAAAGGGCTCGTGTGATACCGGCTTTACAGTTGAATATTCCTGTGGTATAGTCCGTTCATTCTAGGTTGGATTTAGGATATACTGTAACTCTTTGAGCCGGACGGAGTAACAACATTGACTCTCTGTGTTGGGGCTGGTGCTGGCAAAGACTCCTAGTAAAGGGAATCTGTGGAGGGTCGATGGAACCGAAGTGCAATGGCCACTCTTACATTGAAGTGCAATGGCCACTCTTACATTGAAGTGCAATGGCCACTCTTACATTGAAGTGCAATGGCCACTCTTACATTGAAGTGCAATGGCCACTCTTACATTGAAGTGCAATGGCCACTCTTACATTGAAGTGCAATGGCCACTCTTACATTGAAGTGCAATGGCCACTCTTACATTGAAGTGCAATGGCCACTCTTACATTGAACGGTTGTAAAACGCTTACGGGGTGATGGCCACATTTATTTGATTATAATTTTGTTTATATATTATTTTTTAGTTTCCTTCGTTAGATCTCTATCAACTTGTAAAAAACACCCCCTAGACCCCCTTTCAAGATAAATTTGTACATTTTTCGGTAGAAAAATGTCCCGGCCAAAGGCCGCTTACTCTTAAAATAACAGGCTCCCTATCGTTTGCCAGGAAAAAATCGACACCTAAATGGCACGAAAGGTCTTAATATTGACAAAGGAATGGGGCGTAAAGCCTTAATTAAGATCGCCAAACTGATGGGCCGAACGTCTTAAAATCTAAAAGCCCATGGGACTAAACACGATGGAGAAGAGGGCCAGCAAAACTAGCCCATCCCCCCCTTAACGTGTTCGCTATATGGTCGATTACAGTCAATGTGGAGCTTTTAACCGGGTCTGTTTTGAACGTTATCAGCGTTATGTAAAATATACTGCCGGTATTAAGCTTTTTGGAGCAATTTTTACGGGCAATTGTGGTCTGGAAGCTTTAAAAAAAAAACTATCAGAATTCAGCCGGCTAACATAATCTACCTTCAGTTTAGTTGCCGATACCAGTGCGAAAAAGTCCCGAAATAATACGAGGAAAAACTTGCTCACGGAAAATTGACGGAAAAAGCGCTCGTGTGACAGCGGCTTTATGCAATGGTGTGGGCTGGTCCTATCCAGTGTGTGGTTGGGCATCCTCTACCCAACTTTAGCCGTGTCTGTCTGTCTCTTTTACTGTCCTACTTTTCCTTCTGGTGGCGGGAGGCTAGAAATCCTCCTCCCCCTGTCGACTTCACCTACTAGACGAGACAGAGAAAGGGGCGAGGGAACACGAAGGTGGCCCTGGACCCTAAGAATTGGAACTTTAAATCTTGTTTATGTTTGGTCTCTGTCTCGATTCGGCCACCTTCAGCTATGGGGGCGTTTTAAGGGGAGGCATTTAGTTTGTTCCCTAGACCTCCATCAAGCTTAAAATTACACCCCCTTGAGTCCCTTTCAAGATAAATTTGTACATTTTTCGGTAGAAAAATGTCCCGGCCGAAGGCCGATTCCTCTTAAATTACAGGCTCGCTATCGCTCGCCAGGATAAAATCGACTCCTGAATTGCACGAAAGGTCTTAATATGGGGTGAAAGTTCTTAAAATCGCTAAACTAATGGGGCAAACGTTTTATAATATCAAAAGCAATGGGGCTAAACATGAGGGAGAAAGGGGTCAAGAAAAAAAATCCCTCAAGTCGACATCTCCCCTTAAGGGGAGGTTTCTAGTGTGTTGCTTAGACCTCTATCAAGCTTAAAATTACATCCCCTAGACCCCCTTTCAAGATAAATGTGTACATTTTTCGGTAGAAAAATGTCCCGGCCGAAGGCCGGGACATTTAAGTTATAGGCTCGCTATCGCTCGCCAGGAAAAAATCGACACCTAAATGGCACGAAAGGTCTTAAAATTGACAGAAATGGGGCAAAAGTTATGAAAATTGCCAAACTAACGGGGTAAACGTCTTAAAATATCAAAAGCAATGGGGCTAAACGTGAGGGAGAAGGAAGTTCGGAAAAAAATCCCTCCAGTGGAAACCTCCCCTTAACAGTGTTTTGTGTCGCCCATATTCTGGTTGCCACTAGACGATTTAATTCAGTTTAAAAGGGCCGTGTATATTGTCAGGAATATATTGAGGTAAGTTACACCTTGTTTCGTGATATTCTTCCACAGTTAAGGGGGTGACTTGTTTTTTTTTTTTTCTCTCCCTTTCTCTCTTTCTCTTAACAAATAACAAATATTGTTATCCATTTTATCCCAATGCTTGTATCCAATGCTTGTATCCATTTTGCCCCATTCACCCTACTGTTTCAAGACGCTTATCCCCATCCAGGTGTCGATTTGTTATTGGCGAGCGATAGTGAGCCAGCATTGTATGAAGAAATCCGGCTTCGCCGGAGCCATTTTTTCTACCGAAAAATGTACAAATTTAGCCTGCTGTCAAGAACATTTATAATAATATGCTGGCTCGCTACCGCTCGCCAGGAAAAAATAGACTCCTGGATGGGGATAAACGTCTTAAAACAGTAAGCGGAATGGGGCCGAATAGATACAACCCAGAAAGAGAAGGAGAGAGAGAGAAAAAAAATAACGAGGTGGGCCCCCTTAGGTCAAATCTTCTAATGTTAGCCGTGATAGTGTCTAAATGACTCCCTCCAGGTGAAGGGATTATGCACCTTATTACCTGCCTTATCTTGCACATTAATCTCTCTCTCTCTCTCTCTCTCTCTCTCTCTCTCTCTCTCTCTCTCTCTCTCTCTCTCTCTCTCTCTCTCTCTCTCATATCATCTGTAGGGGTAACTGAAACCATACAATTGTCGTTGGTTTGCATAGATTGTGATAATTATACTCTAAATCCACTTGAAAAATAGAGTTCTTCCTTAAGGAGTACAATATATATATATATATATATATATATATATATATATATATATATATATATATATATATATAGAGAGAGAGAGAGAGAGAGAGAGAGAGAGAGAGAGAGAGAGAGAGAGAGAGAGAGAGTGAGTCTGAGCCTGAGCCGAAGACGATGTCAATACAATAGAAAATAGCTCCTACCCATCTTCCGTTCATGGCCAATCTATCAGTGTGTTCGAACTCATATTTACCATGTTATAAGTGTAGGGCTCGGTGTGTGTGTGTACTTACTCTAGTTGTACTTACTCTAGTTGTATTGCGGGAGTGAGCATGCTCGTTATTTCCCGCCTCCTATATGTGTAGGTGTTATATGTATCGTTGGAATGGCTGTGGATGTGTGTGTAGTCTGTATTTTTAGCCAATTGGCGACATCGGAAACGAAGGCTTAGGGTGGATCTGTATGGTACCATTCTCACTATAGACGGTACCGTCTCGCCCGAAGGCTTAGGTAGCCATCAGCTTAGGTGAACCATATGATACCCATCTCGCCTTGTACCATTTTTGCCAACCCCAGATGGGACGTCACAACGTCGTCCACTTATTCCAGGTACCTATTTACAGCTAGGTGAACTGAGGCTAACACATGAAAGGAGACAAGCCCAATTTGTCTCCGCCCGGCCGGGATTGAACCCCCGACCCCTCGTGTGTGAGACGAGAGCTCTACCTACTAGGCTACGGGCTGTGTGTGTGTGTGTGTGTGTGTGTGTGTGTGTGTCTATATGTGTGTGTGTGTGTGTGTGTGTAGGTCAGATGTGTATGTGTGTGTGTGTGTGTGTGTGTGTGTGTGTGTGTGTGTGTGTGTGTGTGTGTGTGTGTGTGTGTGTGTGTGTGTCTGTAGGTCAGGTGTGTGTCTGTGTGTGCGTGTGTGTGTGTGTCTATATGTGTGTGTGTGTGTGTGTGTGTAGGTCAGATGTGTATGTGTGTGTGTGTGTGTGTGTGTAGGGCAGGTGGGTGTCGTGCAAGCCGAAGTCGATGGTGCATTAATTTATTCCGGGGTACGATATAGCTCCACTCCAATGGTCGGGTTCACAGAGAGAAAGAGAGAGTGAGTGAGAGTGAGTGAGTGAGTGAGTGAGTGTGTGTGAGAGGGGTGGTACAATTCTATCTTCCTTCTTTTTGCACCTTGTCAGACAATTAAGGGGAGATTTCCACTTGAGGGATTTTTTCTTGACCCCCTTTCTCTCTCATGTTTAGCCCCATTGCTTTTGATATTTTAAGACGTTCGCCCCATTGTTTTGATGATTTTAAGAACTTTCAACCCATTTCTGTCAATTTTAAGACCTTTCGTGCAATTTAGGTGTTGATTTTATCCTGGCGAGCGATAGCGAGCCTGTAATTTAAGAGGAACCGGCTTTCAGCCGGGAAATTTTTCTACCGAAAAATGTACAAATTTATCTTGAAAGGGGCTCAAGGGGGTGTAATCTTAAGCTTGATGGATATCTAGGGACCAAACTAAAATCCTCCCCTTAACATTTAACTCCGATAAGTAGACAACATGGATAAAAATGCCATTTGAGAAGGAGCACTCTGTTGACAAACGTTTGGCAAATACCTTCTGAAGGTATCGGTGACCTGGAGAAACTATTTGCGAAACGTTGTCATTAAAGTGCTCCTCCTCCTCCTCATATGGTATTTTATCCATGTTGTCAGATTAAACAGGTGATTGTGAGACAGAGTAGGAGAGAGTGTCAAATGTAGATACCTGTTTAGATAGTAGATACCTGTTTAGATAGTAGATACCTGTTTAGATAGTAGATACCTGTTTAGATAGATACAGTAATTGATTGTGTAAGTGTGCATGTACTGTACAGTATATGTGCGTTTGTGATTGTGTCTGTGTGTGAATATAAGAGAGAGTGCGTAAATGTGATGTGTGTGTGTGTGTGTGTGTGCGTGCGTGCGTGCGCGCGTGGCTGTAAGTGTGTGCATTTGTGTTTATATCTGTGTGTGAATGAAATAGAGTGCGTTAATATATATATATATATATATATATATATATATATATATATATATATATATATATATATATATATATATACGGTATATATATATATATATATATATATATATATATATATATATATATATATATATATAATATATATATATATATATATATATTATATATATACTGTATATATAATAATAATAATAATAATAATAATAATCGGTTTATTTCAAGCCGGCAGCCAATGGGGCTGAAAATACACAGACTTAACCTAGATCTTATCCTAATGGATCAACAGACTGATCCTGGCAGCTAACGAGAGCGCCTACATACTCCCAAGGGAGTAGGACGTGGGCAGGAGACTTTGTGGGTCCCCCGAGACGATCCGCCCAGATCTTGCCTTCACGGCCAGGGAAAGTTGTTGTATATATATATATATGCGTGTGTGTTTAAGTGCCAGAGTGTGTGCGGATGTAAGTGTGTGCGTCCTTTGTATTCCTTTTTTTCGCTTGCCTTTCTATTGTTTTTTGCTCTCGATTGTATTTTTTGGCTTTAGAGTATCTGTGTTTTACATACAAATGCACACGGGCGGAGAAGCTCTTTATCTTACTGGCTCAAGGAACAATGGGCGTGCTGGGAGGAGGAGGAGGAGGAGGAAATTGCGGGAGGTAGTGGGTTAGGGAGAAGAAGGTAGAAATTGGAGGTTGGAAGGGGAGTGAGTTGGTGGGTGAGGAGGAGAAGGAGGAGAGGAGGATGAGGAGAAGAAGGAGAAGGAAGAGGAGGAGGAGTAAGAAATTGGGGGTTGGTAGAGGAGGAAGTACGAAGGAGTACAAAGTGGGTGGGGTAGAGAGGGAGAAGGAAGAGAGGTGGGAGGAGATGGATTTTAATAAATTACAGGAAGTTAGACACAATATTTAGTCACTTGCAACTTTCATTTAAAACTTTTCCTTGGATGATTGTTTATAATAATGACCTGCTAAGTTTGTAGGGCTCAGGCCACCCACCTTCCCTTGGGTTCACACAGTTATCCCGTATTACTCTTTATTAAGGGCGGGTGCCCAACCCCGAAAGGAGTTGAAATAGGGGAGCTATCCCCCCGCCAAAGGCGGCTTTCTAGGGCCTTTCCTAGCTGATGCTGAGAGGATTGGGTTCTAGTCATGTGGTGATGGGCTGGTCTATCCGAGTGAGAACTGAGCGATCTCTGCCATACCCATAGCTTACTCTGACTGTTCCTTTTACTTATATATCTTCTAGATCTCAAGTGGCGGCGTCTTTTCCGTGGATTGACCTCCCTACTGCCAACCTAGAAGTTGGCAGATTGGGAGCCAAAGTGTCACATTTTCCCTTACCCCTCAACTTTCCCTTCATAATTGCTGAGGGGCACAGGGCCTTGGGTGGGGCTTTGGTTTCCCGGGCGTTTCCGCACCCTCCTCAGCTCCCTGCCTTGGAGTGGCTTCGGTCACCCGGGCTTTGTTAGTGGTAAGCAGGGAGGATTTTGTGGGGGCGCTCGTCCATGGCCTTGGCCTTGCTCGAGACCTTAGGGCTGTTCGGCCAGACAGCCTGGGGAACAACAACAACAATCTTTATTAAGGGGAGATGGGCCGTTTTGTTTTGGTCTATTAATTCATTTATTAATTCATTTCTTAGTTTCCTCCCTAGACCTCCCATCAATCCGTAAGAAACACCCCCCTAGACCCTCCTTGAAGATAATTTTTTTAAATTTTTCGTTAGAAAAAATTATCGGCCTAAGGCTGGGGTCTTTTAAAATTACAGGCTCGCTAGCGCTCGCCAGGAAAAAACGACACCTAAATGTCACGAAATGTCTTGATATTGATATAGAAATGGGACGAAACGTTTTAAAATCGCCAAACTAATGGGCCGAACGTCTTAAAGTCTGAAAACAAATGGGGGCTAAACACGAGGGAGAAAGGGGTCCAGAAAAACGGCCCATCTCCCCTTATACTCATACAATTTTAGCGAGAGGTCTTATGTGCACTCTGTTGTTGTTGTTATTGTTGTTGTTGTTGTTGTTGTTGTTCTTTTTCTTCTGGGATCAGCTGAGGTCTTTGGTAGGATACAACACACATCCCTGAGAGAGGGTTACGTGCAGTGTTGCCAATTTAGCTACTTTCCCGCTAGATCTAGAGGTGTTAACTACGATCTAGAGGCAAATTTTGACATCTAGCAGCACGATTTCTAGATATATGAGCCATATTAGAGTGATATGCCAGAGATTGTGGCATTATTCTAGCGATTTCTAGATATTTGAGCCATAGTAGAGTGATATGCCAGAGATTGTGGCATTATTCTAGCGATTTCTAGATATTTGAGCCATATTAGAGTGATATGCCAGAGATTGTGGCATTATTCCTAGCGATTTTCGGCTTATATTTACCATCTAGCGGACTTGATTTGGTAACCCCGGACTTACGTGAGGGTAAAGGATAGGGTAGCTAAATACATAATGAAGCAAGGAAATGAGAAATGAGGATAGAGATGCATAGAGTACAGACAATAAAATGCAGAGGTAGGTAGGATAGGGCAGATTATTATATGATGAAGCAAGGAAATAAAGAATGAGGATTGGGCTAGAGACGCAGAGAACACAGACAAATAATGGATGAGGTTGGGAGGCAAGGTATTGGCAAGAAGGGTAAAGGGTTGAGACAGGGAGTTATATTACCAGACAGGGAGTTATAGATACAAGGGATTGGAGGCAAGAAGGGTAAAGGGTTGAGACAGGGAGTTATATTACCAGACAGGGAGTTATAGATACAAGGGATTGGAGGCAAGAAGGGTAAAGGGTTGAGACAGGGAGTTATATTACCAGACAGGGAGTTATAGATACAAGGGATTGGAGGCAAGAATGGTAAAGGGTTGAGACAGGGGAGTTTATATTACCCAGACAGGGGAGTTATAGATACAAGGGATTGGAGGCAAGAAGGGTAAAGGGTTGAGACAGGGAGTTATATTACCAGACAGGGAGTTATAGATACAAGGGATTGGAGGCAAGAAGGGTAAAGGGTTGAGACAGGGAGTTAGATACAAGGGTAGGGAGGTAGGATATGAGCCGCCAAGAAGTGTGAAGGATTGAGACCGTTTAGGAATGCGGCCGTTTCGGAGTGTAGCCGTTTCGGAATGTGGCCGTTTCGGAGTGTGGCCGTTTTGACTAGCCACCAAACGAGCCGCAGCAAGGTAAGGCGGCCCAGTAGTAGACCAACAGACGGGAATATAGCGAGACCCGCGCCACCATTACCCACGAATATAAGGCCAGTCAGGAGGAGTTGATTTGAATAAGATTAAGTTAGGAGACTGTGACCGTTTTGGAGTGTGGCCGTTTCGGAGTGTTGCCATTTTGGATTGCGGCTAATTCGGAGTGCGGCCATTTTGGATTGTGGCTGTTTTGTAGTGTGCTCGTTATGGATTGTGGCCGTTTTGGAGTGTGGCCGTTTCGGAATGTGGCCATGTCGAAGTGTGGCCGTTTCGGAATGTGGCCATGTCGAAGTGTGGCCGTTTCGACTAGCCACCTAAAGAGCCACAGCAAAGTAAGGCAGATCCGAATAATAAAAGCCATTCAGGCGGCAGGTTGCATGTGTCCAAGTTATAAGCCGGTAAATGCCCCCGGAATTATGGAAAATGAAATCGATTGCATTTTTGTAATCGCGGCGCAATTTGTGGCTTTATCTTCTCGAGGCCTGGTGCTCTGATAGGCAGGTAGGTGGCGAGGCGTGAGATTAGGGGGGGGGGGGGGCAGGGGGGCGGAGGAGTTAGGATTATGGGGGGCTTTTGTGGGGAGTACAGTCACGGACATAAATGCTACGACGACATCAAACAGATAACGGATGGGGATCAACGTCTTAAAACAGTAGGCTGAATGGGGCCGAATGGATACAAGCCAGAGAAAGAGATATCCAACTGGCCCAGTGCTGATTGTATGTATGCTATTATAGAGTGATTAAGTAGAGTAATGGTAAACAGACTATACAGACTTAACCTATCCACTAATTGTGTGTATGCTATTATAGAGTGATTAAGTAGAGTAATGGTAAACAAACTATACAGACTTAACCTATCCACTAATTGTGTGTATGCTATTATAGAGTGATTAAGTAGAGTGATGGTAAACAAACTATACAGACTTAACCTATCCACTAATTGTATGTATGCTATTATAGAGTGATTAAGTAGAGTAATGGTAAACAAACTATACAGACTTAACCTATCCACTAATTGTGTGTATGCTATTATAGAGTTTAAATGTTTAAATCCAGTTGTTACAAACATTTTATGAATGGAGGATGCCTTTAGGCACATGGACCTTTTTGTTTTATCTGTGTTTTTCCTTCCTCCGTTCATTGTCTCTTTAAAAAAAAAAATATTTGTAAATAGGTTAAGGGGAGGTTTTTAGTTTGGTCTCTAGATATCCATCAAGCTCAAGATTACACCCCCTTGAGCCCCTTTCAAGATAAATGTGTAAATTTTTCGGTAGAAAAATTTCCCGGCTGAAAGCCGGTTCCTCTTAAATTACAGGCTCGCTATCGCTCGCCAGGATAAAATCGACACCTAAATGGCACGAAAGGTCTTAAAATTGACAGAAATGGGTTGAAAGTTCTTAATATTGTCAAAATAATGGGGCGAACGTCTTAAAATTAGAAAAGCAATGGGGCTAAACATGAGGGAGAAAGGAGTCAAGAAAAAACTCCCTCAAGTGGAAATCTCCCCTTAAACACGGGCCAGCTGGAAATATTCGCGGCTGTACGTTCATGTTGAAAGGAGGGTGTTCGTGATAATGGTAGTGAGATACCTTCACGTTCATGATAGTTGAAGTATATTCATGATCAGGGTAGATCACGTTCATGGTAATGGAAGATCGTTTAAGGTAATTGTACGTTCAGAATACTAAAACGTTCCATGTCTTCAGTATGATCAGGGTAGAGTCTGTTCAGGATAATGGAAGTTCGTTCAAGGTAATAATTGTACGTTCATAATACTAAAACCTTCTATGTCTTCATTGTGATCAGGGTCGACCACGTTCTGGATAATGGAAGATCGTTCAAGGTAATAATTGTACGTTCAGAATACTAAAGCGTTCCATGTCTTGAATCAACGAGATAGTTTCAATAATGTATGTACCAGAATTAAGGGGACACTGGCTGTTTGTTTGGTCTATTAATTAATGTATTCATATATATTTTTAGTTTCCTCCCTAGACCTCCATCAAGCTTAGAAAAACACCCCCTAGACCCTCCTTCAAGATAGATTTGTACATTTTTCGGTAGAAAAATGTCCCGGCCAAAGGCCGATTCCTCCTCAAATTACAGGCTCGCTTTCGCTCGCCAGGAAAAAAATCGACACCTAAATGGCACGAAGGGTCCTAATATTGACAAAGAAATGGGGTGAAAGGTCATATAATCCCCAAACTAATGGAACCAACGTATCACAATCTCAAAAACTAGTGGGGGCTAAACATTAGGGAGAAGGGGGTCCAGAAAAACGGTCCGTCTCCCCTTAATGACCGCCACTGTACCTCAGAACCAGGTGTAGGTATTAGTGTAAAGCCGGTGTCACACGAGAGCTTTTATAGTCAACATTTGATGATCAACATTTTGCTGGCAACATTTCTGGACTATTTTGCACTGGTATCGGAAACTAGACTGTTGGTAGATGAATTTAGGTGATCGAAATATTGTAAATGTTGACCTCATAGGCTGCCAGATCAGTGTTAAGGATAAATGTTAAGTGAAAAACTGCTCGTGTGATACCGGCTTAAATAATATATCCTTGTCTCCTGCTAAGTTGAAGAATTTATTTATTATTTTTCCCCTAGACCTTCATTAACCCCTTCTGTGCCGGCGTGGTTTTGCAATTATATTATTTGGTATATTGAGACAATTTTGGCAGTTTACGAAGGACCTGTGGTAGTAAAAAGGGTTAAGGGAGATAGTTCGAAGTCTGTTAATTGCTGGAGACCTTTTTTTTATAACTGAATATAATCGTCTAATAGTTGCCAAAATAAAGTTAAGAAGGGGTTAAGCTTCATAAAATCGTCTAATAGTTGCCAACATAAAGTTAAAAAGACGTCACCTGTAAAGAAGGGGTTAAGCTTCATAAAATACCCGCAAGACTCCCCTTCGAGATAGATTTGTTCGTGAGCAAGAGGTCACGAACATTTGTCAGTAGCTCTCCATCAGAACCAGGTATAGGCATTAGTGTAAAGTATATATACTTGTCTCCTGCTATGGTCAAATAAAACTCTCACATGTTAAAATATATCCCACACGTGTTAAGGGGGCTCACCTCGGTTTTTTCTCTCTCCCCCTCTCTCTCTCTCTCTCTAGGTTGTATCCATTTGGCCCCATTCAGCCTACTGTTTTAAGACTTTAGATTGTATATTTGTTTATAGAAAAATGTCTCTGGCGAAGCGTAAAGCCGGATTTCTCCATACAATGCTGGCTCGCTATCGCTCGCCAGGAAGAAATTTGACTCTTGGATGGGGATAAACGTCTGAAAACAGTAGGCTGAATGGGGCCGAATGGATACAAGCCAGAGAAAAAGAGAAAAGGAGATAACAAATGTAGGTGACCCCCCTTAAGATAAATCCTGAAAGTGTCCTAATAAAATCCTTCTCTATCACAGGTGAGCTTGGTGCCTTGGGTGACTGTGGAGGGAGTCAGCTGTGGACGTTATGGTAAGTGTGTGTGTGTGTGTGTGTGTGTGTGTGTGTGTGTGCGTGTGCGTGTGTGCGTGCGTGTGCGTGCGTGCGTGCGTGCGTGCGTGCGCTGCCTAGGGTGACTGGAGGGAGTCAGCTGTGGAGGTTATGGTAAGTGTGTGTGTGTGTGTATGTATGTAGGTGTGTGTGTGTATTTCCCTAACCCAGACGTTTAACTATATGTTTAAATTACTTAATATAATATAGCCACAAGGCTAACATATGGACGAGCACACACACGCACACTGGCTTCTCTCTCTCTCTCTCTCTTTTTTGTTTTTTTCTCTAAACTTTACGACATTATATGGTGTTCTTACAGCTAAAATTCCAGTGATGAAACGTGGAATTATCTATAGCGAAACACATTTAAAATGCAAAAAATATATAGCATTGATATATTTATATATAATAGATACCAGTATATATTTTATAAAAGGTCCCTCTTTATGAAGTATGATAATTAATAATTATATTACCAAGATTTAGTACGGAACTGTGATATTCCTGAGCCAGTTATTAACCTCCGACTTGAACTGTTGTAGTGAGGTTAAGTGATGCAGGTCAGTGTGCTGAACCAGGTGATTCCACAGTCTTCCGTACTTTGGTAAGTAGGAACGAAGGTAGTGTTCTGTCCTAGCAAATGGAACACTGACCTGATGATACCTTGTGGATGCGGTTCTTGTTGTATGATGTTGGTTGGGCAGGTTGTAGATGTAAGGCTGCCAGGTGTGGAGTGTGCATTTTTGGGGTTTTGTATGTTACACACAAACCTGCCACATCCCGACGCTGTTGTAGAGGCTGAAACCTGCGGGCATGATGTTCTTGTTCTTTGAGTTGGATCAAGTGTTCAGCTCTTTTCTGTATTTGGTCCAAAAGTTTCAAGTATGAGGGGGGACATGATGACAATGCAAGTGGAGAGTATTCCATCAATGGACGAACTTGAGACTTATACAGAGTAGCAACACCTTTAGAGTCCAGGAGATGTGATACACGTCGAATGCAACCAAGTTTCCATGCAGCATTCTTTGTGATGTCCTTTACATGGCTGGTGAAAGACAGATTATCATTAAATTTTACTCCTAGAATTGTCACTTGACTCTGCATCTGAACCTTCCTCCCATCAAGCTGAATATCTGGTGGTGTATATGTTGGAATATCTTGTCTCCGAGAGATTAGCATTATTTGAGTTTTCTCTGGAGCAAGGTTCACTTGCCAGCGTTTTGCCCAAGAGGTGATACTATGTAAGGCATTGTTGATATGAGTGACGGTGGCTTGCCTCTCATCTTTGTTACAAGTGAATGTTAGAGTACAGTCGTCAGCATAAGCAAATGCCTCGGGGATGAGCTGCAGAATGTCATTGAAATAAACATTCCACAACAAAGGTCCAAGAACGCTGCCCTGTGGGACACTGGCTTTGATGGCATAGTTAGCAGAGTTATGTCCATTGACAACTGTGTGAAGTGTTCTGTCTTGCAGGTAATCATTAATTAGGTGAAGTAGAGCATCACACAACCCTAGACTCCTCAGTTTGGTGGTGATGCCCGCATGCCACACCCTGTCAAAGGCACCCGCGATGTCAAGTGCAATTACGTAGGTGTCTTTAACCATGTCAAGGGCCTGGTTCCACGTGGTAGATAAGTGGAATAGCAAGTCTGCCGCAGATCTACCTTTCCTGAAGCCAAACTGCTTAGAGTTGAGTAGGTGATGTTTATCCAGAAAAGTTACAATTTTTGTTGCCAAGATTGACTCCAGAATTTTCCCAAGAACAGAAAGAAGGGAGATTGGTCTGTAATTTTTTGGGTCTGTTCTGCTGCTTTTCTTGTGAATCGCCACAACTCTTGCTTCTTTCCATATTTTGGGCCACTGTTGCGAGTTGAGGCAATTCTGAAAAATGATGGTGAGTGGCTGGCATAGCTGATGTGCGCAACGCTTCAAGATATTTGGACTGATGTTATCTGGTCCAGTGGCCTTCTTAGGGTCAGCTTCCTCTAGTTGCCGTTTCACATCATCTATGGTAATTGTGAAATCTCGTAACTGAGCATTGGTCTGTGCTGGTACAGCCGGAGGTGAGCGGTCTGGGTCTGGTACATTCATTTTACTTGAGAAGTAAGATGCCAGAATCTCAGCCTTGTCCTTACTGCAGATAGCCATGGATCCATCACATTTGCTTAAAGGTGGGATGCAATCATCAGGAGCAAAACCTTGTTGTTGTTTAATGCTAGTCCACCATATTTTGCTCCCGACGTTCTTGCCTGTAAGCTTTGATTTCAGATCCTCTTTCCACTTTCTGATGGCTTGTATCTGCACCTGTTCCATATTTTTGCAGGCAAGTTTATGCAAATGCTTGGTCCTTTGAGTTGGGCGTCTTTTGCATTGTAGCCATGCTTTACTTTTCTTATCAGCTGCAACTCTGCAGTTGAATCCAAACCATGGCTGGTCTCCCGACTTTGCTTTATAGGTCTGGCTAGGGATGAATTTATTCTGTAAGGAACACAAAATGTTGGTAAAAGCTTCAACTTGATGATGAACATCTCCGATAAGATAATCTGGCCATGAGATGTTATCTCTCTCTCTCTCTCTCTCTCTCTCTCTCTCTCTCTCTCTCTCTCTCTCTCTCTCTCTCTCTCTCTCTCTCTCTCTCTCTCTCTCTCTCTCTCTCTCTCTCTCTCTCTCTCTCTCTCTCTCTCTCTCTCACAACAACTAAACTTGATATGCTTGTGGGTTTAGAAATATGTGTAGCATAAATGCTCAGGTGTCCGCCAACACGCACACATGCACACATAGGAAGTTACGTACATACATACATACACATATTTACACACTGGTCGCACAATCACATTATTTTTGTTCATTTTTAAGCACACACATACATCAATATATTATTTTAACATAAATTATTACCAAGACAATCTGATACGCATGAACCAGTAATATTGTATTCACACACACACATACACAAGCGCGCGCGCGCGCGCAGGTCGGGTCAGCCAAACGGTTTAAGACGCTGTACGCTGACTGGGAGGTCGAGGGTTCGAGTCCAACAGAATCCTAAATGTTTTCGGCTATCCCGATGGAGATTATTGTATTGTGGTCCCTCCCTACCCAAGCTGTTCAACTATCAGCTTGTGTCAGACTACACGTACTTCTCACCAGTGCATCTACGTATGTACTATAGTGGGAACTCGGCACCTCACGGTCTCCAAAGGTCACTTGTGACCTCGTAGTTAAGGGGACCCAGACGGTATTGTGCAGCAAATTTAATGGTTCGGCTCAATGGTTTAAGGAAGGGGGTTTAGTTTGCTCTCTAAACCTCGGCTCAATGGTTTAAGGAAGGGGATTTAGTTTGCTCTCTAAACCTCGGCTCAATGGTTTAAGGAAGGGGGTTTAGTTTGCTCTCTAAACCTCGGCTCAATGGTTTAAGGAGGGGGTTTAGTTTGCTCCCTAAACCTCGGCTCAATGGTTTAAGGAGGGGGTTTAGTTTGCTCCCTAAACCTCGGCTCAATGGTTTAAGGAAGGGGGTTTAGTTTGCTCTCTAAACCTCGGCTCAATGGTTTAAGGAGGGGGTTTAGTTTGCTCTCTAAACCTCGGCTCAATGGTTTAAGGAGGGGGTTTAGTTTGCTCTCTAAACCTCGGCTCAATGGTTTAAGGAAGGGGGTTTAGTTTGCTCTCTAAACCTCGGCTCAATGGTTTAAGGAAGGGGGTTTAGTTTGCTCCCTAAACCTCGGCTCAATGGTTTAAGGAGGGGGTTTAGTTTGCTCCCTAAACCTCGGCTCAATGGTTTAAGGAAGGGGGTTTAGTTTGCTCCCTAAACCTCGGCTCAATGGTTTAAGGAAGGGGGTTTAGTTTGCTCTCTAAACCTCGGCTCAATGGTTTAAGGAAGGGGGTTTAGTTTGCTCTCTAAACCTCTATCAAGCTTACAAAAAAACACCCCCAAGACCCCCCTTCGATATATATTTGTACATTTTTCGGTAGAAAAATTTCCCGGCCGAAGGCCGATTCCTCTTAAAATACAGGCTCGCTAACGCTCGCCAGGAAAAAAATTGACACCTAAATGGCACGAAATGTCTTAATATTGGCAAAGAAATGGGACAAATGGTCTGAAAAACGTCAAACTAATGGGGCGAACGTCTTAAAATCTCAAAACTAATAGGAATAAACATGAGGGAGAAGAAGGTCCTGAAAAAACAAGTGCCTCCCCTTAAGGTAGAATAAGCATTGTACTGTACCAAGGTTAATACTTGTCAGCCAGTGAACCATAAACCGACAATTAATAAGACTTTCACAAATATATACATAATACACATTGTGATATCGTACACCACAATGACACACACACACACATACACACACACACATTCACACAAACATTCACACAAACACACACTCACACCCCCCCCCCCCCCCACATACACACACACATACACACACACAAACACACACTCACCCCCCCCCACACACACACATATATACATACACACACACATATATACAAACACACACACACACACACACACACACACACACACACACATATATACATACACACACACATATATACAAACACACACACACACACACATATATACATACACACACATATATACATACACACACATATATACAAACACACACACACACACACACACACACACACACACACACACACATATATACAAACACACACACACACACACACACGCACACGCACACGCACACACACACACGCACACACAAACACACACTCTCCTGAGGTTGTAGTTGAGGGCTGTCAGTTAGCGCCCCGTGGTCCACGCCGTTGCGGCGCCGCCACTGTACATCCCATCTACCCTCCTCTGTGCCAGCTGGTCAAGAATGCTGTTGCTGGCAGAACGGAGGTAGTAGTGGGCTAGGATTGGTTGGTCTGGCAGTGATGACAGGAAATCATCCAAGTCCTTTTTTAATTTTTCAACGGTTGGGTAGTTTTGGTTTCTTATTTCTTTTGGCAGTGCATTGTAGAGCTTCGGACCCCGTGTAGCGAAGGCATTTTCTTTAAGTGTCTTAACTCTTGTCAGTGCTCTCACACACACTCTCTCTCTCCCGGGCTTATGCATACAGTCACAGGCTAATGTGTACACACCTCTTACCGTCCCTACGTGTACATGTCCTAAACACGCACACGAGTCATACTTTGGTATACACACAGACACACACATTAACGGTGTACATGGAGGTATGCAGACACACGCAACACAACATAAATATAATATAATTCCGTGTTACTATTCTGTACTCCCAATTCTCATACATTCCAGTGCCTCTTTTTCATTTGTAGTCTTAAATGTGTAGTATTATATATATATACAGTACAGTATATATATATTATTAGGGGTTCGTCCCCTACGGGGAACCCCTATTGTAATCATTAAACCTGGAATTTCATCCAAATTCTTCTTACGCGCCGGTTTCGACGCAATAACTCCAGAACCGCTTTTTGGATCGGGATCAAACTTTCACAAGAGGTGCGTTTTTGTATTGGGCAACTTTTGATATGCTAAACATCCGGCATGGCGGCCAAACAGGTCCGTGGCAGCCGATTTCCCGAAAAACTTTACGCTTAAATACCGTCTCTCCCACTCACAGGAAACGACTGGGCTTTGGCATACGCACTCCCCTACTAATGCTCCGCAAATTTTATAGAGAAGGTTTTGCTTTTGCACGTGGGTTTTTTTCCGTTAATCTTGACAAAAACTCGAATTCCACTTAAAATTCCACATCTTGAAAACTACGCCGATGATCAGAGCCATGCTTGCGTAGTTGGGTGAGGCTCGCAATTCCGAACGGTATGATACCAAACAAATATAAATGGGTGGAATAGTTTGGCCGCAGCATTGAAAACTGTCTATTCTTAAATTACTTTAAAACAGAATTCGCTACCCACACAAAGTTTACCGTCTACAGTCTATAGGCTTCCACGCATCCCCCAGTTTTGCTTAATAACATAATCTCTTTATTATTCAGTCCTATCTTTTGTTTTTTTTATTTAACTCTCTCAAAACCGTTCGAGTCCCTACGAATTCCAGCAATTATTTAGCCAACCTACCTATACATACCTACCCTACCAAATAATAATGATAAATTCAAATTTATTTTTGGTGAATGACAGAGTATTGGCTAAGGTTTTTAACAATTCCTCCCTTTGCCAAATGCTTAGTTTAATAACAATGATATGGACCTTTAAAGTTTTGGCAATTGCCCGTGTGACTCGTATTTTAACCCTCCTAAAGTGTTACCACGAAATACCGCTAGATCCTTTCTCAAAAGTCGCTAGCATGTTGCTACATAGCCAAACAATGTTAGGATAATGCTGCAATTTCTAAAGCGTTTTGGAATTATTATTATTATTATTATTATTATCATTATTAGTATTGCGACAGGGTTGTGAAATGTCACCATGACTGTTTAATATGTTTATGGATGGTGTGGTGAGGGAGGTGAAAAGGAGAACTATGGGAAGAGGATTGGGTTTAGTAGGAAAGAATGGTAGAGATTGGGAGTTGAATCAGTTGCTGTTCGCTGATGATACAGCATTGGTGGCGGATTCTGAGGAGAAACTGCAGCGGGTAGTCAAAGAGTTTGGTGTGGTTTGTGGAAGGAGGAAACTGAAGGTGAACGTCAATAAAAGTAAAGTAATGGTGTGTAATAGGGGAGAGCATAGGGTGAATCTAGATGTGAGGCTGGATGGGGAAATATTGGAACAAGTAGAGTGTTTTAAATATCTAGGAGGAACGATAAGCAGGAGTGGAGGTATGGAAATGGAGGTAAAACAGAGAGTGTGTGAAGGAAGGAAGGTTTTCGGAGCAATGGGAAGTATGTGGAAGACGAGAAATCTCGGAGTGAAAGTAAAAAGTGCACTGTATCAAGGAATTGCTGTGCCAACAGTGATATATGGGGTTGAGACATGGGCTCTGGAAAAAAGGAGAAAAGAAAGCTGGATGTGATGGAGATGAGCTGCTTGAGGAGTATGTGTGGAGTTACTCGTAGAGACAGATTGAGGAATGAAGAGATACGTAGGAGAGTGGGGCAGCAGGAACATTTGTCAGCCAGAGTGGACAGAAGGGTGCTGAGCTGGTATGGTCATGTTGAACGAATGGGAGATGAAAGGCTTACAAAGAGAATATGTGAGTCAGGTACAAGGGGAGATAGAAGGGCAAGAAGACCCCCATTGCGATGGAGAGACTGTGTAAGAAAAGCTTTGGATGATAGAGGAATGACTATAGATCAGGCAGGGGAAGTGGTGGTGGACAGGAGTGAATGGAGAATGCTTGTGAATAGTTGAGTGAACACGTGGTCATTTGGAGTAAGGGGTCGGGCGCAAGATGGACTAGATAATAGTCCATCAGGCGCCTGGCCCGGGGAGACGATTAATATGAAGGGTGCGCCTAGAAGTGTGGTGGGAGGGCTTGTGGCTTTGGCTCCGCTGCATGTCTGCCTACCGAGATCGGAACCTCTCCGGGTGGTCGGGGGCCAGGGGAGTGCTGGAGCGACCTTGGTGGCCCTGGTCTCTGGGTCTTCTGGGTGACCTGGATGTGTGTGAATTTGTGTTTTTTATCTGTGTTTATTCGTTGTTTTATGTTGTTTTTGTGTTGTCCCTGTTCTTGCTCTGTCTTGAGTCGGCTACCCCCAAAATGGGGATTGGGCCTGAGCATATAGATAGATAGATAGATTATTAGTATTATTGTTATTATTTGTGCGTATTTGTGTGTGTATGTGTGTGTGTGTGTGTGTGTGTGTGTGTGTGTGTGTGTGTGTGTGTGTGTGTGTGTTACCCCCTTGAAGGCAAGAGGTCCTTATATATCTGACTGATAATACAACTGCATACAAGACCTGCTTCTTCAATTATGTTTACATATTATCAGAGTTGAGCACACGCACACACACACACACACACACACACACACACACACACACACACACACACACACTACACTACTCTCATCTCACTTTTAATAAATTCAACTTTTAATAGTATATTATATCACACTCTCTCTCTCTCTCTCTCTCTCTCTCTCTCTCTCTCTCTCTCTCTCTCTCTCTCTCTCTCACACACACACACATACACAGCTAGGGGTCGGGTCAATACCTTAAACAGTTACACAGCAGGTTAGTTTTACGCTCGCACACAGTTTTTTTATTGCTTCATTTATGAGAGAGAGAGAGACAGAGAGAGAGAGAGAGAGAGAGAGAGAGAGAGAGAGAGAGAGGTTTTAATATAATATTGGAAGTTGAATTCATTAACATTAACTTTCCTTATAGAGAACCCTTTATTAACCCCGTACCTTTAATTTATCCTGTTAACTACCACCCTTAAGGGGAGATATCGACTTGAGGGATTTTTTTCTGGACCCCTTTCTCCCTCATGTTTAGCCCCATTGCTTTTGAGATTTTAAGACGTTCGCCCTAGTAGTTTTGACATTTTAAGACAATTTGCCCCATTTCTGTCAATTTTAATACCTTCCGTGCCATTTTTTCCTGGCGAGCGATAGCGAGCCTGTAATTTAAGAGCATTAAGGGACATTTTTCTACCGAAAAATTTACAAATTTATCTTGAAAGGGGGTCTAGGGGGTGTAATTTTAAGCTTGATGAAAACGTAGGGAACAAACTAAATACCTCCCCTTAAGGGGGGATAGTTCACTTTTTGGGCGATTTTTGCATGTATTCATTATTTTGCTAGTTTCCTCCCTGGACCTCCATTAAATTAAAAAAAACATCCATTAGATCCCCCTTCTAGATTAATGTGTACATTTTTCGGTAGAAATGTTCCGGCCGAAAGCCGGTGCTCCCAACATTACAGGCTCACTATCGTTCGCCAGGGAAAAAATCGACACCTAAATAGCACGAAAGGTCTAAATATTGACGAAAAAAGGGGGCGAAAGGTCTTAAAATCGACTAACTAATGGGGCAAACATCTTAACATCTGAAAACTAATGGGGCTAAACATGAGGGAGAAAGTGGTCCAGAAAACCGACCCATCTCCCCTTAACCCTTTCTGTACCGGTGCTGTCTTTTAACTTTATTTTGGCTTCTATTAGACTATTTAAGGGGAGGTATTTAGTTTGTTCCCTAGACCTCCATCAACCTTAAAATTACACCCCCTCGAGTCCCTTTCAAGATAAACTTGTACATTTTTCGGTAGAAAAATGTCCCGGCCAAAGGCCGGTTCCTCTTAAATTACAGGCTCGCTATCGCTCGCCAGGATAAAATCGACACCTGCATTGCACGAAAGGTCTTAATATGGGGTGAAAGTTCTTAAAAAAAATCGCTAAACTAATGGGGCAAACGTTTTATAATATCAAAAGCAATGGGGCTAAACATGAAGGAGAAAGGGGTGAAGAAAAAAATCCCTCAAGTGGAGATCTCCCCTTAATTCAGTTTATATAGGGTCACCAGCAATTAAGGGGAGATTTCCACTTGAGGGATTTTTTTCTTTACCCCTTTCTCCCTCATGTTTAGCCCCATTGCCTTTGAGATTTTAAGACGTTTGCCCCATTAGTTTGGCGATTTTAAGAACTTTCACCCCATTTATGTAACTTTTAAGACCTTTCGTCCCATTTAGGTGTCGATTTTTTCCTGGCGAGCGATAGCGAGCCTGTAATTTAAGAGGAACCGGCCATTTTTCTACCGAAAAATGTACAGATTTATCTTGAAAGAGGGTCATGGGGGTGTAATTTCAAGATTGATGGAAGTCTAGGAAACACACTAAAAACCTCCCCTTAACGGGCTTCGAACTATCCCACCTGACCCTTCATACTATCACAGAGCCTTCTTAAGCTGCACAAAATCGTCTAAATATTTGGAAGAACATAATGAAAAAACGTCGCCGGTACCGAAGGGTTAATGCAAATATACCCAGGTACTAATATTATATCATGCAAATATACCCAGGTACTAATATACCCAGGTACTAATATACCCAGGTACTAATATACCCAGGTACTAATATACCCAGGTACTAATATACCAGGTACTAATATACCCAGGTACTAATATACCCAGGTACTAATATACCCAGGTACTAATATACCCAGGTACTAATATACCCAGGTACTAATATACCCAGGTACTAATATACCAGGTACTAATATACCAGGTACTAATATACCCAGGTACTAATATACCCAGGTACTAATATACCCAGGTACTAATATACCCAGGTACTAATATACCCAGGTACTATATACCCAGGTACTAATATACCCAGGTACTAATATACCCAGGTACTAATATACCCAGGTACTAATATACCCAGGTACTAATATACCCAGGTACTAATATACCCAGGTACAAATATACCCAGGTACAAATATACCCAGGTACTAATATACCCAGGTACTAATATTATATACCCAGGTACTAATATACCCAGGTACTAATATACCCAGGTACTAATATACCCAGGTACTAATATACCCAGGTACTAATATACCCAGGTACTAATATACCCAGGTACTAATATACCCAGGTACTAATATACCCAGGTACAAATATACCCAGGTACTAATATACCCAGGTACTAATATACCCAGGTACTAATATACCCAGGTACTAATATACCCATACAAATATACCCAGGTACTAATATACCCAGGTACTAATATACCCAGGTACTAATATACCCAGGTACTAATATACCCAGGTACAAATATACCCAGGTACTAATATTATATACCCAGGTACTAATATTATATCATGTTTCAATTGCCTTACCTTTCAGTCGTTTATATTGTGTATCTGGTCATATTATGTTGGGATTTTGGTTATGTTATTAAAATACAGTATAACAGGCTGATGTATTCTTCTCTCAGATCACACTTAGTGAAATAGTATGTGATGTGTCCATAGAGTTTGTGTTAAAGTGTAAAATGCAGTAATCATAATAATACAAATAATAATAATATTTCGGTTTATTTCAAGCCGGCAGCCATTGAGGCTGAAATTACACAGACTGAACCTAGATCTTATCCTAAAGGATCAACAGACTGATCCTGGCTGCTAACAAGAGCGCCTACATACCCCCAAGGGAGTAGGACGTGGGCATGAGACTTTGCGGGTCCCCCGAGACGGTCCGCCCAGACCTAGCCTTTACGGCCAGGTAATGTTTTTGAGAGAACTTCCCTGCCGGCGCGTGGGATCTAACCCCCATTACCAGAGCGAGCACTCCCAATACAGTGACTAAGCGCGCTTTGCCACCGTGACCGTGTGTGTGTGTGTATGTTTGTGTGTTTGTGCGTTTGTGTGTGTGTGTGTGTGTGTGTGTGTGTATGTTCGTGTGTGTGTGTGTGTGACTGTATGAGTCTGTAAATATATATGACTGATTGACTGTGTGTATGTAAGTATTTATGGCTGTGTCTTTGTAAGTATGCATGACCGTGAGTGTGTGTGAATGTAAGTACGTATGACTGTGCGTGTGTATGTATGAGTCTACAAGTATGTATGACTCAATATGTGTGTGTCTGTGTATGGCTGTGTGAGTGTAATGTGCCTGTGTCTGTATCTGTGTGTATATAATATTTTTGTAGGACGGGCCAGCATACTGTGACCATTTAATTGTTTACATTTTATTTCTGTGCCCCCACCTGCCGGATTATTTGGGTAACCTGGTATTTTACGATGTTATAGAAAACGGAGCGACAATATATATTTTTTGGTGTATTCTTTTGCTGGAAAATGGGAGCAAATAAAAAAAAAATCTATGTTTATCCTTTTGTATAGAAAATATATCTGTGTTTATCCCTTTGTATAGAAAATATATCTGTGTTTATCCCTGTGTATAGAAAATATATCTATGTTTATCCCTTTGTATAGAAAATATATCTATGTTTATCCCTTTGTATAGAAAATATATCTATGTTTATCCCTTTGTATAGAAAATATATCTGTGTTTATCCCTTTGTATAGAAAATATATCTATGTTTATCCCTTTGTATAGAAAATATATCTATGTTTATCCCTTTGTATAGAAAATATATCTATGTTTATCCCTTTGTATAGAAAATATATCTGTGTTTATCCCTTTGTATAGAAAATATATCTGTTTATCCCTTTGTATAGAAAATATATCTGTGTTTATCCCTTTGTATAGAAAATATATCTGTTTATCCCTTTGTATAGAAAATATATCTGTGTTTATCCCTTTGTATAGAAAATATATCTGTTTATCCCTTTGTATAGAAAATATATCTGTGTTTATCCCTTTGTATAGAAAATATATCTGTGTTTATCCCTTTGTATAGAAAATATATCTATGTTTATCCCTTTGTATAGAAAATATATCTGTGTTTATCCCTTTGTATAGAAAATATATCTATGTTTATCCCTTTGTATAGAAAATATATGTGTTTATCCCTTTGTATAGAAAATATGTCTGTGTTTATCCCTTTGTATAGAAAATATATCTGTGTTTATCCCTTTGTATAGAAAATATATCTATGTTTATCCCTTTGTATAGAAAATATATCTGTGTTTATCCCTTTGTATAGAAAATTGTGCTCATACAAAATCTAGCTAGGCCTAATGCCATTGCTTATTCCTTTAAGGGGGGGTGACCTGGTTTTGTTCTGTCCTTTTCTATCTTTCTCTGGCTTGTATCCATTTGGCCCCATTCAGCCTACTGTTTTAAGACGTTTATCCCCATCCAGGTGTCAATTTTTTACTGGCGAGCGGTAGCGAGCCAGCATTTTTTTTTTTTTTTTTTTACAGCAGGCTAAATTTGTACATTTTTCGATAGAAACATTTCTCCGGCGAAGCCGGATTTCTTGATATAATGCTTGCTCGCTATCGCTCGCCAGGAAGAAATCGACACCCAGGTGTGGGCCAATCGGCGTTCAGCAGACCCCCGTAATCTTGTGTTATGTACAAATTTAGCCTGCTGTCTAACAAAATAAAAAGTTGTTCTTATGGGGATAAACGTCTTAAAATAGTTGGCTGAATGGGGCCGAATGGATACAAGCCAGAGAAAGAGAGAACAGGACAGAAATAACAAAAAGCAGGTCACCCCCTTAATAGAACATGGGGTTCAAGAACATAATAGCGGTGTTTTTTTTTGTCCTGTAGTAATGTGTATCATAAATTCTATAATTATACAGTCTACCGAATATAAGGTATGTACTGTAGATATGGTGGTATGATTTAGGTCCACATACATTGGAGTCCTCTGTGGGTTTAGGTCCATATACATTGGAGTCCTCTGTGGGTTTAGGTCCACATACATTGGAGTCCTCTGTGGGTTTAGGTCCATATACATTGGAGTCCTCTGTGGGTTTAGGTCCATATACATTGGAGTCCTCTGTGGGTTTAGGTCCACATACATTGGAGTCCTCTGTGGGTTTAGGTCCACATACATTGGAGTCCTCTGTGGGTTTAGGTCCACATACATTGGAGTCCTCTGTGGGTTTAGGTCCACATACATTGGAGTCCTCTGTGGGTTTAGGTCCACATACATTGGAGTCCTCTGTGGGTTTGGTTGGTGGAAGGATCGTTAAGGGGGCCCACCTCGTTTGTTTTCTCTCTCTCTCGCCCTCTCTCTCTGGGTTGTATCCGTTCGGCCCCATTCAGCCTACTTTTTAAAGACGTTTATCCCCATCCAGGTGTCGATTTTTTTCCTGGCGAGCGGGAGCGAGCCAGTATATTTAAAAACAAATGTTTTTGACAGCAGGCTAATTTTGTAAATTTGTAAATGTCCGGCAAAGCCGGATTTCTCCATACAGTGCTGGCTCGCTATCGCTTGCCAGGAAGAAATCGACACCTAGATGGGGATACACGTTTTAAAACAGTAGGCTGAATGGGGCCGAATGGATACAAGCCAGAGAAAGAGAGAAACAAAGAGAGACAAATAGCAGGTCACCCCCCTTAAGGAGATTGAGTTTCCGTATGTGTGTGTGTGTGTGTGTGTGTGTGTGTGTGTGTGTGTGTGTGTTTTCAATATGTCATTTGCTAGATGGTGAACTCCTGCTTGACAAAATCTAACAATACAAATATTTGCTTATTTCCCAGGCCAGATAGATGGATAGAGAGCGACCGAGAGTCCTATACGTTTGTATGACTGCATGTGTGTGTGTGTGTGTGTGTGTGTGTGTGTGTGTGTGTGTGTGTGTGTGTGTGTGTGTGTGTGTGTGTGTGTGTGTGTGTCTGAGGGAATGTGTATGACTGTGCGTGTGTTAATATTTTTGTACAACGGGCCAGTTTGTTGTGGCTGTTTCATTTTTTACATTTAATTTTTGTACCCCCACCGGCAGGATTATTTGGTTAAGGGGGTAGTGCTTGGTTTTTGGTCTAAATATATATATTTATTAATTTATTGTTTAGTTTCCTCGCTAGACCTCCATCAAGCTTAGATAAACACCACCTAGACCCCCTTTCAAGATAAATTTGTACATTTTTTGGAAGAAAAATGGGTTCGTCACAAAAATAAAGGCTCGCTATCGCTCGCCAGGAAAAAAATCGACACTTAAAGGACACGAAGGGTCTTAAAATTGACAAATACAAAATGAGGCGAAAGGTCTCAAAATCGCCAAACTAACGGAACGAACTTCTTAAAACCTACAAACTAATATGCTTAACATGAGGGAGAAAGGGATCCAGAAAAAGCAAGTACTACCCCCTAAACCTGGTATTTTACGATGTTATAGAAAACGGAGCGACAATATTTTATGTGTATTCTTTGGCTGGAAAATGGAAGGTTCGTGAAAAATGGCCCTGTTTATTACATTATTATAAAATGGGGTTTATACAAATATTAGCTGTTTATTTCCCTCGTAGAACAACACAAGACATATTTTGTATTTCTTCAATAGTAAATGGGGTATGTGAAACAAAAATGACTATGTTTATTACTTGATTATAAAATGGGGATCGTGAAACTGTTTGTGTTTATGACTTTATTATGCAATGTGGTTCGTAATTTGTTTAATGTATTATACTGTATTATATAATGGGATTCATAAAAGTGGTTGTATTTAATCTTATTACTGAATTTAACCTTCTCTAGACCTCCATGAAACGTATTAAAAGGGAAAAAAAAAAAAAAAAAAAAAAAAAACACACACACACACACACACACACACACACTCCTTCGAGGTAAATGTGTTCATTTTTCGGTTGAAAAATGCCCCTCCTAGATTGCATGTTCGCTATCGCTCGTCAGGAAGAGAAAAAAATTACACCTCAATGGCACGGAAGGTTTTACAGTCGTCAAACTATACATTATACATAAATATCAAGTATACCTCACAATCGTCCTAACTGTCGGTGGTTCGAGCCCGGCTGAGAATATAAAAACATACCTTAATATCTAACTCTAGAGACATAAAGTATAGCATAATGCAGATCCAAGAGAGATTAGGTGTTAGCGGATGAAAGAATAAGTGATAATGACAGATGTGGAGGGATTGGATACCATGCCGGACAGAATGTAAGAGTGTGTAAAGGTTGAATTGAATTTTTGAATTGAATTGATATGGGAGTGTGAGGAAGTATGTGGACAGGAAGAGAGAGAGAGAGAGAGGGAGAGAGAGAGAGAGAGAGAGAGAGGGAGAGAGTATTTTTGTGTGAGGAAGTATGTGGACAGGAAGAGAGAGAGAGAGAGAGAGAGAGAGAGAGAGGGAGAGAGTATTTGTGTGTGAGGAAGTATGTGGACAGGAAGAGGGAGAGAGGGAGAGAGTATTTGTGTGTGAGGAAGTATGTGGACAGGAAGAGAGAGAGAGAGAGTGTGTGATTGTGTGTATTTGTGCATATGTGTTTGTGTGTGTGTGTATATATAAGTGTGCGGGTGTGTTTACGTGAGTGTGTGTGAGAGAGAGAGAGAGTGTTTGAGTGTTTATATGTGTATGTATATATGTGTGTGTGTATGTATATTCACTCACTCCACTCACTCACTTGTTCGTCAAGGGGAATCCACGCAATGCGAGCTAAGCTCATTATTATCGCGCCTCCTTAACTGGGAATGTATTGCGTGAAATGCATGTTAAGTGTTTATGTATCGTTGGAATGGCTGTGGATGTGTGTGTAGTCTGTATTTTAGCCAATTGGCGACATTTGGAAACGAAGGCATAGGGTTAATCTGTACGATACCATTCTCACTACGGTACCAGTCTCACCCGAAGGCTTAGGTTGACCAGTAGCTTAGGTTGACCAGTACGATACCCATCTCACCTTGTAACCGATCACCAACCCCAGATGGGACGTCACAACTTCGTCCACTTATACCAGGTTCCTATTTATACTGCTAGGTGAACAGAGGCTACACCGTTAAGAGACTTGCCCAAATGTCTCTTCCCCGCCCGGGTGTGTATACCTTGCGTGCCATACCCCTTCCCCCCCCCCCCTCCCCCCTCCCCCTCGCCCCATCCACACCTGAATCACCTTTAAAATATTGTCACAGTATCGGCTAACTTTAGAAAACGGAGATAAAAAAAATAGTGTAAAGAAAACGGGGGCGTATCTCGGTGTTCGTGTGTGAACCTTTCGGTATGGGAGACGAGGTTATTTAATTTATTATTATTATTATTATTATTATTATTATTAATATTTTTTTGTTTACTGTTTAAGTGACGTCTTGTGGGTTATTATGGTATTTTTGTGTTATTATTATTGACGATTTGTTTGTGTCTACCATTTTGTCCTCTAGGGTAACAAAAACGCCTTCCCAGACTCCCTTCAAACTAAAAACATCCCACTCAGTCCCCTTTCAAGTTAAATTTTTAAATTTTTTCATTACAAAAATGTCCCGGCCGAAGGCCGATTTTCGTTTAAATTTCAAGGCTCGCTATCGCTCGCCCAGAAACAATCGACACCTAAAAGGGGTGAAGCGTCTTCTTATTGTCAAGCTAATGGGGTCAAGCATCTTAGGATCTCCAAGCTAATAGAGCGAAACAGGAAGCGGGGTGGGGGGCAGACCAGACTCCGCCAGGTCCTTCCAAAGCTTAATACAATAGTCTAATGGTAACCCAAGTAATGTGAACCAAAGCGTCGTTGTGTATTGTTCGGGCCATTTCAGTGTCGATGGCGTTTCTGGCGAACGATAACGAGGTGTATGATTCCATATTCTATTATTATTATATCTGATAAGTTTGTGCTGACCCTCCTCCTTCAACCTCTGGAAGACCCATACTCTGTTTCTTTTCAACTGACGATAAATTGAATCCCTTAGTAGCTAAATGATTGATACTTAATGGCAAACATATCACACCACTGTCTCAGCATCATGTTAATACCAAGTTTTTAAATTATTGAGGACCATATTTCACTACTTTTCAAAATAACGGAGAAATCTGGATGGGAACTTTGCTATTTAGCGTCAGTTGAAAAGAAACCGAGTATAGCATCCTTTCACCCAGTGTATCTGTATTATACACACCATGACGGCCATACCACCTCCTGTCTCACTGTGTCTTACCCCTACACTGACTGACTTTCTCTCTTATTCTCTTACTCTCACTCTCTCACTTTGACTCTCTCACTCTCTCCCTCTCTCTCTCTATATATACACATACACATACAGTATATCTCAGTGATCAGTGACGTGAAGAAGCTATCTACGAAACGTTATCAATAAAGTGCTCCTCCTCAGATGGTGTATTTATCCCTCTTGCTTACAGTTGACCAAGTGATGTTTTATATACACCGTGATACTTCTTCAAGGGCAGGACATTGTGTACGATTATGGAGGCCCACCTAGTTTTTTGTTCTCTCACTCTAGGTTGTATCCATTAGACCCCGTTCAACCTACTGTTTTAAGACGTTTATCCCCATCCAGGTGTCGATTTTGTCCTGGCGAGCGGTAGCGAGTCAGCATATTATTTTAAATATTTCGACAGCAGGCTAAATCTGTACATTTTCGATAGAAAAATGTTTCCGGCGAAGCCGGATTTTTCCTTACAATACTGGCTCGCTTTCGCTCGCCAAGGAGAAATTGTCTCCTGGATGGGGATACACGTCTTAAAACAGTAGGCTGACTGGGGCCGAATGGATACAAGCCAAAGAAAGAGAGAAAAGGAGACAAAAACCCAGGTCACTCCCCTTAAAATATAACTGTATTTTCTTGTGCAGTAGGTGTATTATAGGACCCACTATCCTATTTTGTATATAATTATACATTTATTATATATTTACTTATTTATTTTAGCTATTTATTGTTTCGGGTTAAGGGGACCCCCAACCTGCTATTTCTCTCTGGGTTTTATCCATTCGGCCCCATTCAGCCTACTGTTTTAGGACGTTTCTCCCCATTCAGGTATCGATTTTTTCCTGGCGAGATCGCTCGCCATCAGTGTAGGAGAAATCCGGCTTCGCCGGAGGTATTTTTCTACCGAAAAATTTACAAATTAGGTCAGCTGTCTAAAACATAATCCAAAATATGCTGGCTCGCTATCGCTCTCCAGGTGTAAATCCACACCTGGATGCGGATAAACGTCTTAAAACAGTAGGCTGAATGGGGTCGAATGGCTACTACCCAGAAAGAAAATAAAAAAGAACGGGTGGGTCCCCTTAATCATGTTAGTTTTCCTTCCAATACACAACATTCCTGTGGCTACATGTACAGTTACTGACAAATATTCGTGCGTTCTTGCGATTTTCCTTAAAAAAAAAAAAAAAAAAAAAATGGGGATTGGGCCTGAGTATATAGAAAAAAATAGAAAATATATGTAATAACCCTTTTAAGATTCGATGGCGCTTTGTTCAGAGTTTTGGGTATTATTAGACGATTGGTTTCACATTTGGAAGGGTATATTATGGAAGTCGGAGGGTTAACTGAGATAGTCTTTACCCTTATCATTCCCACATTGAGATAGTCTTTACCCTTATCATTCCCACATTGAGATAGTCTTTACTCTTATCATTCCCACATTGATATAGTCTTTACCCTTATCATTCCCACATTGAGATAGTCTTTACCCTTATATTTCCCACATTGAGATAGTCTTTACCCTTATAATTCCCACATTGAGATAGTCTTTACCCTTATCATTCCCACACATCCTTCCTAAACTGTATACACTCGTGTAACGTTAGCCAGAATAAACTGTCAAAATGCGTCATAATCGTCAAAAGGTTAAGGGGGCAGTGGCTGTTTGTTTGGTCTATTAATTAATTTATTCAAATATTTTCATTTATTCATATATTTTTGTAGTTTCCTCCCTAGACCTCCATCAAGCTTAGAAAAACACCCTCTAGACCCCCCTTTAAGATAGATTTGTAAATTTTTCGTTAGAAATAATGTCCCGGCCAAAGGCCGTTTCCTCCTAAAATTACAGGCTAGCTATCGCTCGCCAGGAAAAAATCGACACCTAAATGGCACGAAGGGTCCTAATATTGACAAATAAATGGGGTGAAAGGTCATAAAATATCCAAACTAATGGAACCAACGTCTTAAAATCTCAAAACTAGTGGGGCTAAACATTAGGGCGAAGGGGGTCCAGAATAACGGTCTGTCTCCCCTTAAGATTTATGTTCAGATAAACTCAGCTGTGTTATGTATTTGTATGTATAATATATGCATATGTATTTATTTATATATAGCTTATTTAATTTGAACATCAATCTTATGGGGAGATAGATCGTTTTTCTAGATCCCCTTCTCTCTCGTGTTTAGCCCCATTAGTTTTAAGATTTTAAGATGTTTGCCCCATTAGTTTGTCGATTATAAGACCTTCCGCCCCATTTCCTTGTCAATATTAAGACCTTTCGTGCTATTTAGTAGTCGATTTTTTTCCTAGCGAACGATAGTGTGCCTGTAATTTAGGAAGAATTGGCCTTCGGCCGGGAAATGTTCCTATTGAAAAATGTACAAATTAATCTAGAAGGGGGATATAATGGATTTTTGTGTTAAGTTTTGTGGAGGTCTAGGGAGGAAACTAGAAAAATAATAACTAAATGAAAAAATCGACCAAAAAGTGAACCATCTCCCCCTTAGTGGATATATTTACATATAGAAAATTGCAATGGCTCACACACATTTATCAGTAACTGTACACTCGCCTTTATCGTCTGGTCCAACAATCGTCCTACTCACCGTCCCTTACCCTCTCTCCGTCCTACCGTCCCGAGACATGCTGAGTCTGTGTTCGTCCCTGGTCTGGCCCGAGGAGGAGGAGGAAGAGGGGGGGGGGGGGAGGGAGGAGAGGGGACAACACAAAAACCAGGCTTGCCATTCAATTCAGTAAGCTGGTTCCAAGGCGCCCTGGTGCCAGATGCATAAGAGGGTTCATCCAGACGTCTCCTTCTTGGGGGGTCTGTAAGTTTGTTGTTGTTGTTGGTGTGTTTGTTTTGATTGTGGGCTGTAAGTGTGGTTGTGAGGGGAGTTGTGGATTTAGGTTGTGAGGGCTGGAAACTGTTGTGAGTCGGGGGGGGGGGGGGGGGAGGAGGAGGAGGAGGGAGGAGGGAGGGAGGGAGGTTGCTCGGTCCTGCCTCGCGTGCTGGCCCCTCAGTCGGTGCTAGAGGGAGGCAGAGATCGCACCCGCACTCTCCCCTCTCTCGACTCCACGCGTACCACGGCGCTATTAACTCCACACTCTCACAGACAACCCCCTCACTCTCTCGTGTAATTCGTGTCTGTATTAGTAAGTTGCTTAATTCGTTCCCTGAAGCAACCGACAGGCGTTTAGTTCCTCCCCTTGATTGTTGTGTACCGAGTCCTTTAATTTAGGGTATTCTGGGGTGGAGCGTCCCTGCAGAGCTACCCATCGGACCTTCCTCACATCTGCCAGCCAACACTCGCCAGTTCTGTCCTACCGCTCGCCCAAAACACACACACTCTAGTCGTTCCATGTCCAGTACCGTAAAACGTCCAGTGCTTGAAGCCAAACAACCAGGTGCCGATTTCTGTGTCCGTGTAGTCTGTCGTGGGGCTGTCAAGTTGGAGGTGGTGGTGTGCGTCGAGGGAGAAAACACCAAAACACCAAATCAGGTAGTTTCCGAGAGTAGCCATGTTAAACCGACCCCTCAACCCGTGCTGCAGCATTAAGAAGTGTTAAGCAGACCCCCTCAAACCGTGCAGCAGTAAGAACAGCAGAATCAGAAGTCCCCAACAGCCTCAGTCAGCCTCCAAGTTACTGCTGCTGTTATGTGTGTCGCCCCGTTCCCCGAGCCTCACACTCTTTTGTAGGAAACATTGATTACCACCCCAAGACACAGAGAGAGAGAGAGAGAGAGCAAGAGAGGTGTGTGTTTGTGTACTAGAATGTGAGAGTCGTCAGAAACATTTGCTTTAGTTTGACGTGACCCCCGTTCGTCTCTTCCGTTTGTGAGAGTCGTCAGAAACATTTGCTTTAGTTTGACGTGACCCCCTCCCACCTCCTCCGTTCGTCTCTTCCGTTTGACTCCGAGTTTGATGTTAGTCTCCGTGAAGCGCCGTTAGTGACACTCGATGTTGTACCACCTCTGTTGACCCTTCGCTCTTGACACAGATGGGAGCCAACCAAAAGCAAGAGAGCGATGTTCTCTGTGAGTATATATTTAATTTTTACTCTATCCTTGGCTTTAGTAGTCCTTGTGTTCAGGGTGTCAGACGAAAAGTTAATTATTTGTATTCTTTATTAACTGTCTTGATAGCGTAATGCATAAATGCGCGAAATGTCGGTGAAAGTATCCTAGGTTCGAGTCCTTGGAGTGCCACATGTATTTGTTGATTTCATTAATTAAGTTTAGAAGTAAAGTTGATTGGTGAAAAAAATATGAATATGCATAGGTAAGATTATGGTTTATAGTTCAAATTACGTGTTTAAGTGATAAAATAGCCAAAACGATGCCATGTTATGTTAACTTTTTTGTATTCCTTCTCATATTCATTCAAGTCTTCAAACTAAATTTGCTCCAGTTTGACACCTTGTATAATAATAATGATGCACATTAGGTAGGCCAGAATCGTGACCCACAACCTCTGTAACTCAAAAACGGCTACAACAAATGGACTGTACATTTCCACACATATCTATCTATCTATATACTCAGGCCCAATCCCCACTTTTCCTATTTATTTTTTGCTTGTTTTGGGGGGTGGCCGACTCAAGACAGAGCCCAGAATAAGGACAACACAAAACACACCAGAAAACAATGAACACACAGAAACAAAATACACATTCTCTCAGACTAAACTCTCTCTAACTGGTAGGAAATTACAGTAGCTTGATTACTCTAGTCGTTTATTAGTGATACAGGTTACTGGTCAAGATTTTGGCCTTCCTATTATGAATGAACTATAGTAGTGTACTAAGTTTAAGAATGTCCTTTCCGTTTTTTATCGGTAGCTTAGTTCTTTATACATTTCCATATCAAACGTATTTTTTACTTGATGATGCTCGTAATATATGTAAACGTCAGATATATATATATACATATATATATATAATATATTATGTCTTGATAGCGTAATGCATAGTGCGCTGAATTTCGATGTGAGTATCCTAGGTTCGAGTCCTCCGAGTAGCACATGTATTCCTTACTTTCATTGGTTTCATTAGTTAGGTTTATTTGTAAATTAATTGGTGGGTTGGTGAAAACAAATATGAATAATAATACAATGCAAGTGTGATAAATATACAGGTTTTTATCGGTGTCTGTTACGTAATCCGTGTGTCCCAGTGAGGAGTGTGTTGTTGTTGTTGTTGTTGTTGTTGTTGTTGTTGTTGTTCCCGTGGGCGATACGAGACTAGGCCAACCTGAACCTGTATATGTTTACTGTCTTATTTACCACCACTACCATCACTATTAATTCATCCACAACCAATACTATCACGCTCACTATCACCACTACCATCACTATCACCACTACCGTCACTATTATCACTACCATCACTATTAATTCCTCCACCACCATCACTATCACCACTACCATCACTATCACTCACTACTATCACTATTAATTCCTCCACCACCATCACTATCACCACTACCATCACTATTACCACTACCATCACTATTAATTCCTCCACCACCATCACTATCACCACTTCCATCACTATCACTCTCACTACCATCACTATCACCACTACCGTCACTATTATCACTACCACCATTATCACTCTCACTACCATCACTATTAATTCCTCCACCACCATCACTATCACCACTACCATCACTATCACTCACTACCATCACTATTAATTCCTCCACTACCATCACTATCACCACTACCATCACTATTACCACTACCATCACTATTAATTCCTCCACCACCATCACTATCACCACTTCCATCACTATCACTCTCACTACCATCACTATTAATTCCTCCACCACCATCACTATCACCACTACCATCACTATTAATTCGTCCACCACCATCACTATCACCACTACCATCACTATCACCACTTCCATCACTATCACTCTCACTACCATCACTATTAATTCCTCCACCACCATCACTATCACCACTACCATCACTATTACCACTACCATCACTATTAATTCCTCCACCACCATCACTATCACCACTTCCATCACTATCACTCTCACTACCATCACTATCACCACTACCATCACTATTACCACTACCATCACTATTACCACTACCATCACTATCACTCTTACTACCATCACTATTACTTCCTCCACCACCAATACTATCACGCTCACTATCACCACTACCATCACTATCACCACTACCATCACTATTACCACTACCATCACTATTACCACTACCATCACTATCACTCTTACTACCATCACTATTACTTCCTCCACCACCAATACTATCACGCTCACTATCACCACTACCATCACTATCACCACTACCATCACTATCACACTACCATCACTATTACCACTACCATCACTATCACCACTACCATCACTATCACTCTACCATCACTATTATCACCACCATCACTATCACTCTACCATCACTATTACCACTACCATCACTATTATCACCACCATCACTATCACTCTACCATCACTATTACCACTACCATCACTATTAATTCCTCCACCACCATCACTATCACCACTTCCATCACTATCACTCTCACTACCATCACTATCACCACTACCATCACTATTACCACTACCATCACTATTACCACTACCATCACTATCACTCTCACTACCATCACTATCACCACTACCATCACTATCACTCTACCATCACTATTACCACTACCATCACTATCACCACAACCATCACTATCACTCTACCATCACTATTACCACCACCATCACTATCACTCTACCGTCACTATTACCACTACCATCACTATCACCACTACCATCACTATCACTCTCACTACCATCACTATCACCACTACCATCACTATCACTCTACCATCACTATTACCACTACCATCACTATTACCACTACCATCACTATCACCACTACCATCACTATCACTCTACCATCACTATCACTCTACCATCACTATCACCACTACCATCACTATCACCACTACCACCACTATCACTCTACCATCACTATCACCACTACCATCACTATCACTCTCACTACCATCACTATCACCACTACCATCACTATCACTCTACCATCACTATCACTCACTACCATCACTATCACTCTCACTACCATCACTATTACCACTACCATCACGATCACCCACTACCATCACTATTACCACTACCATCACTATCACCACTACCATCACTATCACTCTCACTACCATCACTATCACCACTACCATCACGGACATTAGTTCCAGGGCAGTAATTCCCTTTCCAATGTTCCCTTACCCACTCTAAACCACTGTTTGGACACTTGATCCTCAGTGTTTTGGAGGACAAGCAACTTAGAAGGGTCACTAGATCTGTTGTTGCTTGATTTCCTGTGTACTCCTTTGTACTATCACTCTCACTACCATCACTATCACCACTACCATCACTATCACTCTACCATCACTATTACCACTACCATCACTATCACCACTACCATCACTATTACTCTCACTACCATCACTATCACTCTACCATCACTATTACCACTACCATCACTATCACCACTACCATCACTATCACTCTCACTACCATCACTATTATTTCCTCCACCACCAATATTATCACCACTACCATCACTATCACCACTACCATCACTATTACCACTACCATCACTATCACCACTACCATCACTATTACTTCCTCCATCACCAAAATTATCACCACTACCATCACTATCACTCACTACCATCACTATCACTCTACCATCACTATTACCACTACCATCACGATCACTCACTACCATCACTATTACCACTACCATCACTATCACCACTACCATCACTATTAATTCCTCCACAACCATCACTATCACCACAATCATCACCACCACTATTATCACTATCACCACTACCATCACTATCACCACTACCATCACGATTAATTCCTCCACAACCATCACTATCACCACAATCATCACCACCACTACCATCACTATCACCACTACCATCACGATTAATTCCTCCATAACTAATATTATCACTCTCGCTACCATCACTATCACCACTACCATCACTATTAATTCCTCCACAACCATCACTATCACCACAATCATCACCACCACTACCATCACTATCACCACTACCATCACTATTACTTCCTCCACAACCAATACTATCATTCTCACTACCATCACTATCACCACTACCATCACTATTAATTCCTCCACAACCATCACTATCACCACAATCATCACCACCACTACCATCACTATCACCACTACCATCACTATTACTTCCTCCACAACCAATACTATCATTCTCACTACCATCACTATCACCACTACCATCACTATTAATTTCTCCACAACCATCACTATCACCACAATCATCACCACCACTACCATCACTATCACATATATCACCACTATCACCACTACCATCACTATCACATATAACTTTCACATATATTTTCACAGCAATTGTTCCGAGGAACTTGCTTCAATTGTGCCGCCTCTCCACATCTTTCCCCGTAGAACTAGGGCAGCTGAGAGCGCCCATGAATTTACACTTTCTCCTCCACAATGCAGAACTTCTGCTTATCAGAATTCATTTATCCCCAGAGCTACTACTCTTTGGAATTCACTTCCCTCGAATTGCTTTCCACAAACTTACAATCAACAAATGTTTAAATCCAGTTGTTATAAACATTTTATGAATGGAGGATGCCTTTAGGCACATGGACCTTTTTGTTTTATCTGTGTTTTTCCTTCCTCCGTTCATTGTCTCTTAAAAAAAAAAAAAAAAAAAAAAAAAAAAATCACCAACACCATCACTATTACTTCCTCCACCACCATCACTAATACTTTCACCACAATCACCACCATCACTACCACCTATATTGCCAACACACTCACCACCACCAGGTTCTAAAGCATTGCATTTGAAAATAAAATAAAAATCTTTATTGATATCCAGTATTCGATAAAGGGATATAAAATTGTAGCCATGTAGAGTACCTTACCTTTAACTGTCTTGATGGTGTAATGCTTAGACTGTTTACGATCTGTATGTGATAACCCAGGTTCGAATCCCGGTAGAATCTCATGCTTTTTGTTTTTTATTTCATTGGGAAGTGTTTGGTGTTGGGAATGAAATTAATACATTCGATGAAACACTAAGAAAAACAAACCATAATGGGATGATTCAGTTCCAGCCGATAAATACAGAAAACGAAGCATAATTAAGGAGAGGCAATTGTTTTTTAGAGTCCTCCTCCTTCCTCATGTTTAGCCCTATTAGCTATGAGATTTCAAGACATTCGCCCCATTAGTTTGGCGATTTTCAGACCTTTTGCCCCATTTATTTGCCAATATTAAGACCTTTCGTGCCATTTAGGAGTCGATTTTTTTCCTGGCGAGCGATAGCGAGCCTGTATTTGAAGAGGAATCGGCCTTCGGCTGGGACTTTTTTCTACCGAAAAATGTACAAATTTATATCGAAGGGGGGTCTTGTGGGTGCTTTTTTAAGCTTGACAGAGGTTTAGAGAGCAAACTAAACCCCTTCCTTAAACCATTGAGCCGAACCAGTAAATTATGCTGCACAATACCGTCTGAGCTCCCTTAAGGGGAGATCTCCACTTGAGGGATTTTTTGCTTGACCTCTTTCTCCCTCATGTTTAGCCCCATTGCTTTTGATATTATAAAACGTTTGCCCCATTAGTTTAGCGATTTTAAGAACTTTCACCCCATATTAAGACCTTTCGTGCAATTCAGGTGTCGATTTTATGCTGGCGAGCGATAGCGAGCCTGTAATTTAAGAGGAATCGGCCTTCGGCCGGGACATTTTTCTACCGAAAAATGTACAAATTTATCTTGAAAGGTACTCAAGGGGGTGTAATTTTAAGCTTGATGGAGGTCTAGGGAACAAACTAAATACCCGGTACCTCTCCTTAAGGGGAGGTTTTTAGTGTGGTCCCTAGATATCCTTCAAGCTTAAGATTACACCCCCTTGAGCCCCTTTCAAGATAAATTTGTACATTTTTCGGTAGAAAAATGTCCCGGCTAAAAAGCCGGTTCCTCTTAAATTACAGGCTCGCTATCGCTCGCCAGGATAAAATTGACACCTACATGGCACGAAAGGTCTTAACATTTACAGAAATGGGTTGAAAGTTCTTAAAATCGTCAAAATAATGGGGCAAACGTCTTAAAATTAGAAAAACAATGGGGCTAAACATGAGGGAGAAAGGAGTCCAGAAAAAATCCCTCAAGTGGATATCTCCCCTTAATGAGATCAAATATATAAGTAAAATGTACAACACTGCCGTATAGTCAGGCAGCTTACGGAAGTTACGGGTTAAGCTGGTTTAAGAATTGATTCACCTAGATTAAGGACCCCTCCTTCTCCCTCATGTTTAGCGTATCAGTTTTAAGATTTTAAAATGTTCGTTCCGTTGATTTGGCGATTTTGAAACCTTTCGCCCCATTTCTTAGTCAATATTAAGACCTTTCGTGCCATTCAGGTGTCGAATATTTCCTGGCGAGCGATAGCGAGCCTGTAATTTTTGAAGAAACCTGCCTTCGGCCAGGACAGTACAAATTTATCTTGAAAGGGGGTCTAGGGGGTGTTTTTTTAAGATTGCTGGAGGAAACTCCAAAATAAAGTTAATACATAAATAATGTACCGTGTATATATATATATTATACCGGTATATATATATATATATATATATATAATCTATATATATATATATATATAGATACCGGTATTATATATATATATATTATACCGGTATATATATATATACTGTATAATATATAAACAAGCACTACCCCCCTTAATCTATCTCCAGTCTAGTTTCCGATATCAACATCCAAAACATTATTGCCGGAAAAAATAAGGATAGAGGGTCTCGTGTGATACCCTTCCTTCCTTCCTTCCTTCCTTCCTTCCTTCCTTCCTTCCTTCCTTCCTTCCTTTATCGTACAATCCTTTCATAATACGGTCGGGCTTTTCTAATCTATTTTCTGGCTCTTAGTAGACGATTGTATGCCGATTCTGAAGGGTGTGTGTGTGATGGACGTCGTCGGAGTGTTATTTGAGAGAGTCCTGTTATTCCCATAGATCCTTCCTAGGCTGTACGAAAGCGTCTAAGATTAGCCAGAATAAACTCAAGGGGTAAATGTATAAGGACGCATTATTGCATTTATCAAAAGACGATTTTATTCAGTTTCGGAAGATCTCCGTGGGATTAAGGGAGCCCACCTCGCTTTTTGTCCTCTTTCTCTCTTTGGCTTGTATCCATTCGGCCTCATTCAGCCTACTGTTTTAAGACGTTTACCACCATCCAGGTGTCAATATTTTCCTGGCGAGCGGTAGCGAGCCAACATATATATTTTTTTGTTGTGAGCTAAATTTGTACATTTTTCGATAGAAAAATGTCTCCGGCCAAGCCGGATTTCTCCATACAATACTGGCTCGCTATCGCTCGCCAGGAAAAAATCGACACCTGGATGGAGATAAACGTCTTAAAACAATTGGCTGTATGGGGCCGAATGGATACAAGCCAGGGAAAGAGAGAAAAGGAGAGAAAGATAAAAAAAAAAAAAAAAGTAACCCCCCCCCCTTAAGAAGATTAATTAAGATTGTATATTGAAAACTATCTCCGCTAATCCTTCGTAAACTATCTCCGCTAATCCTTCGTAAACTATCTCCGCTAATCCTTCGTAAACTGAATAAAATCGTCTGTTGCTAGTCAAAAGAGTATGTCAAAATAGGTGATGTTACTAAAAGGGTAGGCTAGATTTGTGTGAATTTAGGTTTTGTTAGAGATGTATTGTTTGTTTCCCCTATTCGGGCTCTGTCTCGAGTCGGCCATCCCCAGCAAAAATAAATAAATACTATAAATAATAAAATAAACAAAATATATACAAAATTAAATAAAAGAAGAGGGGGTATGCGCCTGTGTAGATAAATAGATAGATACATAGATAGATAGACAGATAGACTAAAAGGGTGAACTAAGGTAATATTCTAGGCCCATAGTTCGGTGCTGATCCTGAGGTAGAGGGGGGGTGGGTGGGTGGGTGGGGGGGGGGGGGGGGCTGACTTGATAACTCCACACAGAATCACCAAACTTCTCCTACCAGACCAATACATTATATATATATATATATATATACTATACTATATGCGAGTAAGAATATATAATAAGTATAGTATTAAGGAAGGGATGGGGTCTATATATTATTATTTCCTCATCTGTCATTTTATATACATGCAAATATATATATATACATTCATTTACTCATCCATTCATAAATAAAGTTAGTCGTCTGGCAATAGATTAACAGATAAACAGATTAACTTGCTCATGTAGTAATGTACACCCTATGTGGTGGATTGTGTTCTTTTATTTAATAATTTTCATTTTAGTAAGCGTTGTTTCCACATAGCGATTTTGATAATTTAATTTGACTTTATATTGTCCTTGTCCCAATTTTGGTTTGTTTAGTTTGCAAGTTTTACATTTTAATAGATAGATGTATAGGTAAATATATATTTTTTTAGTTTCCTCCCTAGACCTCCATCAAGCTTTAAAAAAAAAACAAAAAAAAAACAAGACCCTCCTTCTAGATATATTTGTACATGTCCCGGCCGAAGGCCGGTTCTTCTTAAATTACAGGCTCGCTATCGCTCGCCAGGAAAACATCGACACCTAAATGACACGAAAAGTCTTAATATTGACAAGGACATGGGGCGAAAGGTCTTTAAGTTGCCAAACTAATGTGCCGAACGTCTTAAAATATGAAAACACTAATGGGGCTAAACATGAGGGAGAAAGATGTCTAGAACAACCTCCCATCTGCCCTTAAGGAAATACTACCGGTATATATATACTGTATATGTCCCTATCGTATTACAGTATGCATTTGATCATATTGGGTCTGAGGAGGGTTTTGCGGTATTAAGGGGAGACTGGCCGTTTGTTTGGTCTATCAATTCATTTATTCATGTATATTTATTGTACTTTCATCCCTAGACCGCCATCAAGCTTAGAAAAACACCCCCCTAGGCCCCCCCCCCCCCCTTCAAGATAAATTTGTACATTTTTTGGTAGAAAAATCCGATTCCTCTTAAAATTGCAGGCTCGCTATCGCTCGCCAGGAAAAAATCAACACCTAAAGGGCACGAAAGGTCTTAAAATTGACAACGAAATGGGGCGAAAGGTGTTAAAATCGCCAAACTAATGGGCCGAACGTCTTATAATCTCAAAACTAGTGGGGCTAAACAGTAGGGAGAAGGGGGTCCAGAAAAACGGTCTGCCTCCCCTTAACTCCTTCTAAATTACAAGCTCGCTGTCGCTCGCCAGGACTAATGGGGCTAAACATAAGGGAGAAGGAGGGACCAGAAATTGAACACCCACCTTAACTCGATATTATTTAGGTCATACCGCAAAATGCACTATAGGTAGCGCCATCGAACTTGACAATAATCTCGATCCCTGACCTCTTCGTACGGTACCGTACTGAAAAGGACCTTTGAGCAAACTGGCTGTAAATATATTTTGGGATTAAAAAAAATGTCACCGTATTAGGCCGATTTCTTCAAAGTTACAGGCTTGCTATAATAGTAAATATATTAATAATAATAATAAAAAACATTAAATATAAAAATAATAATAATAATAATAATAATAATAAAAAACATTAAATATAATAATAATAATATATATAAATATATTAATAATAATAATAATAAAAAAACATTAAATATATACGGTAATAATAATAATAATAATAATAAAAAACATTAAATATAATAATAATAATATACCGGTATATAAATATATTAATAATAATAATAAAAAACATTAAATATATAATAATAATAATAATAATAATAATAATAAAAAACATTAAATAGAATAATAATAATATATATAAATATATTAATAATAATAATAAAAATAACATACATATAAAAATAATAATAATAATAATAATAAATAAGATAAAGGCAAACCGTTCAAAGAAGACAAGGGAGACGAATCTAGGAGTTTGGAAAAAAAAAATAAAAACAATATGAAAGCACGAATGACGCGAAGAACGGAAAATATTTATATGAGAATTTTGGAATTTAATATCTTTAGAAGGTGGGAGAAGAGAGGCCAGCATTTATTGATAGGTACAGTCGACCAAAAAAAAAAAAAACGTGGACCCCCTTATATTTTTCTGTATGCACATATAACTATCTGGGTTGATTTGTGGATGGAACTTCCTTTTCAATTAAGGGGAGGCAGACCGTTTGTTTGGTCTATTAATTAATGTATTTATATATTTTTTTAGTTTCCTCCCTAGACCTCCATCAAGCTTGGAAAAACACCCCCTAGACCCCTCTTCAAGATAAATTTGTACATTTTTCGGTAGAAAAATGTCAGGGCCGAAGGCCAGTTTCTCCTAAAATTGCAAGCTCGCTATCTCTCGCCAGGAAACAATTGACACCTAAATGGCACGAAAGGTCTTAAAATTGAAAACGAAATGGGGCGAAAGGTGTTAAAATCGCCAAAGAACGTCTTATAATTTCAAAACTAGTGGGGCTAAAACATTAGGGAGAAGGGGGTCCAGAAACACGGTCTACCTCCCCTTAATAGTATATATAAAGTTTTGTAGTTGATGCATAGACAATTATATCCATAAATTCGTGTCCAGAGGTATACTTTCATAACTAGAAACAGATGAGGTCCCACGAATTTTTATGAGTGACTGTACCGTCGCGCTAATAAGTATGTCTCGGCACCAAGTATATTTTGATTAATAATTGGTATCAGCAATAACTAGAACTTGATTTATTTTACGTTTTGAGTGAGATATATAAACATGCTCCTACACTTACCCACCCTATTCAACATCTGACAGACATTAATACAGCGCAGAGCGAGCCAAACGTAATGACAGCTGGGACATGACTTATTAGCGCGACCGTACATTTGGCCAAATAAGTCGTGTCGCCGCTGCCGCTTTGCTACCTGTATGCTGTATTAATGTCTGTCAGATGTTGAATAAGGTGTGTAATGATAGGAACACGTTTGTATATCTCACTCGAAACGATGAATTAATGCTTAGATAGTGCTGATACCAATTATTGATCGAGATATACTTGGTTTCGCAACATCACTTATTTGGGCGACTGTACAGGCGCGGACAGGAGTACTTGAACGTCTCTTCATGGTGTAAATAATGCCGGTATCACACGAGAGCTTTTATAGTCAACACTCGATGATAAAAAAAAAATCTGGCAACATTTCTGGAATATTTTGCACTGGTATCGGAAAGTAGACTGATGGTAGATGAATTTAGGTGACCGAAAAAGTTTAAATGTTGATCTCATAAGCTGCCAGACCAGTGTTGACGATAAATGTTGAGGAAAAAAACCGCTCGTGTGATACCGGCTTAAGTTCGAATTCATAAGTACATGATTAGGTTAATATCCAGAATTCGAAAGTGGATATTATTCGTGATCGTGTACTTAACCTTTAACTGTGTTGGTGGTGTAATGGGTTAGATGCTTATGTTCTGGGTGTGGTGTCCCGAGTTCGAATCCCGGGAGGATCATATGCTTTCATTAGTATATTCTAGTGCATTGGGGTTTTTAATGGAGGATTAATGTTAAGAACGGGATGTACCTTAACTTAAGGGGACCAGACGGTATTGTAGCAGCATGAATTACTGGTTCGACTCAATGGTTTAAGGAGGGGGTTTAGTTGGCTCTCTAAACCTCTATCAAGCTTAAAAAAATACCCCCAAGACCCCCCCTTCGAAATACAGGCTCGCTATCGCTCGCTAGGAAAAAAATTGACACCTAAATGGCACGAAAGGTCTTAATATTGGAAACAAAATTGGACAAAAGGTCTGAAAAACGCCAAACTAAGGGGGTGGACATCTTAAAATCTCATAACTATTAGGGATAAACATGAGGGAGAAAGAGGTCCCGAAAAAACAACTGCCTCCCCTTAAAATATATCCTTTAGCTAGGCCCCATATGTTGCCGTCATGTGTCCCTAGCGTATGACACGATTAATTTACCCATTAGCCAGGGGTTTTAAGACACGGCTCTCGAAAACCACATTCTGTCATTAAGGGGAGATGGGGTTTTTTTTTCTTCTGGACCCCTTTCTCCCTCGCGTTTAGCCTTGTTAGTTTTGACATTTTAAGACGTTCTGCCTGTTAGTTTGACGATTTTAACACCTATCGCCCCATTTCATTGTTATTTTTAAGAGCTTTCGTGCCATGTAGGTATCGATTTTTTCCTGGCGAGCGATAGCGAGCCTGTAATTTTAAGAGGAATCGGAGAGGGTGGAGGTAGTGGTTGTGATAATAAAATAAAATGGTGGTGGTGGTGGTGGTGGAGGAGGAGGAGGAGAGAGTAGAGGTAGTGGTGGTGTCAGGGATGGTGGTGATAGTGGTGTTAATGATAGTAGTGGTGGTGGTGGTGGTGGTGGAGGAGGAGAGAGTAGAGGTAGTGGTGGTGTCAGGGATGGTGGTGATAATGATAGTCGTGTGTAGAGAACAGAGGTAGTGGTGGTTGTGAGATGGTGGTGATAACGATAGTGAGTGGTGGTGGTGGAGATACAATGGTGGTGATAGTGGTGTTAATGATAGTAGTGGTGGTGGTGAAAATAATAGTAATGGTGGTGGCGGTGGTGGTGGTGGTAGAGAGAGTCGTAGTGGTTTTGGTGGTGGTATGGTACAAGAAATATAGTGTGTCTCAAGGTTATTTTACCCCCCCCCCCCCTCTCTCTCTCTCTCTCTCTCTCTCTCTCTCTCTCTCTCTCTCTCTCTCTCTCTCTCTCTCGGTAAATCTTTTAACTCACACGAATCTAAGAATTTCTTCTTCAATCGAGTTGTCAACTTGTGGAATGGGCTTCCCCGAGACGTTATAGACTGCAGCACCGTTGATTCATTTAAACTCCGCTTAGACAAATATCTCGCATCAAACCCGCGACTGACTGCGTTTGTAAATGAATAACTTTATTTTATCCCCCCCTCAGTTACTAACCCATCTGTCCCCTACTAACTTCCTAATCCTGCCACGGACATTAGTTTCAGGGCAGTAGTTCCCTTTCTAATGTTCCCTTACCCACTCTAAACCACTGTTTGGACACTTGATCCTCTGTTTTGGAGGACAAGCAGCCTAGAAGGGTCACTAGATCTGTTGTTGCTTGATTTCCTTTGTACTCACTCTCTCTCTCTTTCTCTTTCTTTCTCTCTCTCTCTCTCCCCCCCCCCCCCTCCACCTGCAACCCCTACCTCACTTTTTGGAGATATCAGGAATTTATGTATCGGCCTTGGTGATCTGTATTCCACCCCTCCCCTCTCTCTCTCTCTGCCAGACGCCTTTTTAGTCCCATATTTTGGTCCCTTATTTGTCCTCGATCGTGTGTTTCTGTGTGTTAATGTATGGGTGTATGTGTCCGTGATCATGTGTTTGAATGTATGGGTGTATGTGTCCTCGATCGTGTGTTTCTGTGTGTCAATGTATGGGTGTATGTGTCCTTGATCATGTGTTTGAATGTATGGGTGTATGTGTCCTTGATCATGTGTTTCTGTGTGTGAATGTGTGGGTGTATGTGTCCTTGATCATGTGTTTGAATGTATGGGTGTATGTGTCCTCGATCGTGTGTTTCTGTGTGTCAATGTATGGGTGTATGTGTCCTTGATCATGTGTTTGAATGTATGGGTGTATGTGTCCTCGATCGTGTGTTTCTGTGTGTGTCAATGTATAGGTGTATGTGTCCTTGATCGTGTGTTTCTGTGTGTGAATGTGTGGGTGTATGTGTCCTTGATCGTGTGTTTCTGTGTGTCAATGTGTGGGTGTACGTGTCCTTGATCATGTGTTTGAATGTATGGGTGTATGTGTCCTCGATCGTGTGTTTCTGTGTGTCAATGTGTGGGTGTATGTGTCCTCGATCGTGTGTTTCTGTGTGTGTCAATGTATGGGTGTATGTACTTACTCTAGTTGTACTTACTCTAGTTGTATTGCGGGAGTGAGCATGCTCGTTATTTCCCGCCTCCTATATGTGTAGTGTTATATGTATCGTTGGAATGGCTGTGGATGTGTGTGTAGTCTGTATTTTTAGCCAATTGGCGACATCGGAAACGAAGGCTTAGGGTGGATCTGTATGGTACCATTCTCACTATAGACGGTACCGCCGAAGGCTTAGGTAGCCATCAGCTTAGGTGTATGATACCCATTTCGCCTTGTACCATTTTTGCCAACCCCAGATGGGACGTCACAACGTCGTCCACTTAATCCAGGTACCTATTTACAGCTAGGTGAACTGAGGCTAACACATGAAAGGAGACCAGCCCAATTTGTCTCCGCCCGGCCGGGGCTTGAATCAGTAGACCCTCGTGTGTGAGACGAGAGCTCTACCTACTAGGCTACGGGCTGTGTGTCCTCGATCGTGTGTTTCTGTGTGTCAATGTATGGGTGTATGTGTCCTCGATCGTGTGTTTCTGTCTGTGAATGTGTGGGTGTATGTGTCCTTGATCGTGTGTTTGTGTGGGTGTATGTGTCCTTGATCGTGTGTTTCTGTGTGTCAATGTGTGGGTGTATGTGTCCTCGATCGTGTGTTTCTGTGTGTCAATGTATGGGTGTATGTGTCCTCGATCGTGTGTTTCTGTGTGTGTCAATGTATGGATTTATGTGTCTTCGATCGTGTGTTTCTGTGTGTCAATGTATGGGTTTATGTGTCTTCGATCGTATGTTTCTGTGTGGCAATGTGTTGGGGTATATGTGTCCTCGATTGTGTGTTTCTGTTTGTCAATGTATGGGTTTTCTATTTTGTGTCTGTGTGCTAATATATGTGTTTTTATAATGATCATGGTACTGTCTGTGTGTGTGTGTGTGTCCTAGATCGTGTGTTTCTGTGTGTCAATGTATGGATTTTCTATATTGTGTGTGTCTGTGCTAATATATGTGTTTTATAATGATGCTGGTACTGTGTGTGTGTGTGTGTGTGTTCGAACGAGTGAAAGAGAGACTATATTGATGTTCTCCTATGCCATTTGCTTACATATTGTAGGTAGTAGGGGTAGGCAGCCCCACCCAGGGAAGTACTACCGCCAAGGTTTCGGGAGACTCAGGGAATAGCCTGAATTCCATTTTCTCTCCCAGGCCTTGGTAGCTGGATACATATCTTTCTGCCTCACACATCAGGGGTATCAGGAAAACCCTCTTTATATAACATACACATCCAACTTCACGACATTGCCCTACATTGCTATTCTCTATCCATAAAACACTACTCTTCCCACTACATATCATACATGTAACACCATACACCTTACCCAATAAATATGGCAGTACAATTGTTAAGAGCAAACCTGGTGGTCCCTCGGATATCCACCCCCGGCAGGGTTGGGTCATTGACACAGGGCCCTCCCGGTCGTCATCATGCGACTGTGTCAAGAGCATTGCAACGTCCCAAAGCTGCTCGTCGGTGCAGCTTTTTCTTTAGCAATATAAGGGGACTTCACTCTAACATCAATTCTGTACACCAATTTCTTCAAGCAGAATCCCCTACTCTCCTTTTTTTGACAGAGACTCAAGTAACATCCACATCTGACACGTCTAGATTTAATTTTCCAGGTTATCAACTGCTCCAAAATTTCAGACCTAAAGGAGGTGTATGTTGCTTCGCAAAATCTGAAATTGCCCTGGAGGAGGTTACTAGTTTCAATTGTCCCTATTTTGATTATTCTATATACAAATTAATTTCTGCTGGTAAATTTAAATACATATGTTGCATCTACCGTTCCCCAAATACTCCTCCAGAGCAAAGTCTTTTTGATTCTCTGTCCTTACAACTCAGTGTCCTCAACTTAAATGCTTCTTCTGAAATCATTGTGTTGGGTGATTTTAATGTCCATAATGTTGAATGGCTCACTCATTCAGCCAGGACTGATGATGCTGGTCTTGAATGTGAGCTATTTGCAGACTCATTTAATCTCACTCAACTAGTCAACCAATCCACCCGTGTACCAGATAATCCTAATCATAATTCCCACCTACTGGACTTATTTTTAACAACCAATTCAGAAAAGTATGATGTTACAGTGAGGTCCCCGCTTGGATCTTCTGATCACTGTCTGATACAGGCCACCTGTCTATCACCTACCACACCTTCCCACTCTGAACCTGTTTTGGTGACTAAATGGCATTACGATAGGGCAGACTGGGAGGGTCTTCAAGGTTTCTTTATTGATATTCCCTGGACCTCTTTCTTTTCTAATGATGCACACTCCACCTTGAGCCACATACAAGATTTTGTAAAAATTGGAATGGAAACTTTTATTCCTCATCAAAAGTACAGTAAAAGATCTAATTCACCTAAATGGTTTGACCATAATTGTGCTAGAGTAACTGAACAAAAAACCATAGCCTACAATGCATACACAAGATCAAAAACATATGAAGCCTTTAATTACTTTAGAAACATCAGAAATCATGCCAAAACTGTATTAAACCTAACTAAATCAAACTTTCTCCACAAGCAGGCAAATAAACTTCTAAATAATCCAAATGATAAACAAATATTTTGGTCTACTCTTAACTCATTTAAATCCAACTTCACTACTGCTTCATCCATTCCACCATTAAAATCTCCGACTGGCAATCTTGTAAGTGACCCACGAGGTAAAGCTAACCTTCTTGCGGATATTTTCTCCACCAACTCAACCTTAGATGAAATAAATCAAGATGTCCCTGTACTTAATTTTAATTCGCCTGAAATTCCCTCACTTAAGATCCACACCAGACATGTCAAAGCTATTTTGCAGAATCTCTCGGTAGATAAGGCTCCTGGTCCAGATGAAATTCCTCCAATAGTACTTAAGAATTGCTCCTTGGTGCTCGCTCCTGTATTGGCAAAATTTTTCCGTCTGTGTACTCATACCTCATGCTTCCAGTACCCTGG
>CM064495.1:8162986-8170486 GCA_032716605.1 Paralithodes platypus
ACATTAAAGGGGTAGTGCTTGTTTTTGGGGTTTAGATATTTATATATATATATTATTATTGAGTTTCCTCGCTAGACCTCTATCAAACTTTAAAAAAAAAACCTCCCTAGACCCCCTTCCAAGTTAAATGTTTACATTTTTCGGTAGTAGTAGTTGTTGTTGTTGTTGTTGTTGTTCTTCCCTAAGCTGCCTGGCCGAACAGCCCCGAGTCCCTGAGGAAGGCCATGGCCACGATCGGGCTTTCCCACAGAGCTCTCATTGAGTGTAGGTTGTGTTGTTGGCGTAAGTGGTTGTGTGAAATGCAGTCTTCTATGATGTGTTTAATGGTATGGGGTGCTGTGTTACATCCCGAGCAGGCGTCGACAACGGAGTCATCCAGTCTCTTCTGATAGCTCAGGAGAGCTGGATGGTGTCCGCATCTCAGCCTGGCCAGGTGGACTCTGTCCTCGCGAGGGAGGGAGGATTCGGAAGGATGGATTTCGGGAGGTCGTGCATGCAGCTGCGTGTTGTCTGTGAGTGAATGGATGGATTGGCGAGAGATATGAGTATGGATGTGCTTCTGGAAGTTGGTTCGGAGGGAGAGAGGACAATAATTGTGTGTGATACCGTGTGCTGGGTGTTGTTTTGATATTTCTTGGTGTCTGTGGATGTGTTGCCATGTAGTTTAGTGGGTGGTCTTGGTTCGTGGAGGCTGCTGCCAGGAATTGAGTGCCTCTCATGTCCAGATGGTCTTTGACTTTGAGGATTTTGGTTTCTTGATGTAGATGATCTGTGGGTGCAGTAGCTGTGCAGCCTGTAATGATCTTCAGGGCTTTGTTTTGAATAGTCTGTAAGGTCTTATGATGTGTTTCAGCTAGGTTAGAAGCCCAGGCTGGGCTTGCGTATTCCATTACTGATCTTATGTATTGTTTATATACTGTGGTGGTAGTTTCTTTGTTGTGCCCAAATTTTGTGTGAGCAAGTGACCTGAGGGCGTTAAGTCTGGGTGTCAGTTTCTTTTTAATGTTTGTGGTGTGCTGTTTGAATGTCATATGAGTGTCATATGTTACTCCTAGGATTTTGGGTGTGTGTGTATGTGTTAGGGGTGTTGTTTATGGTGAGTTGAGGGATGTATTCGTGTTCACCTGTCCAGCTTGTGAGCAGGGTTGCGGTGGATTTGGCTGGGGCTAGATTAAGTCTGTTTGTAGTGCACCAGCCATGTAGTGTGTTGAGATACGGTTGCAGGAGATCTGTTGCTCTTCTTGGGTCATGGTGTGTGCATGTGAGTGTTATGTCATCTGCATAGGAGGCTAAGTTTATTTGGGGAGTATTGGGTGTAGTTATATCGTGCATGTACAGATTGAAGAGTGCGGGCGATAGGACGGATCCTTGTGGGACTCCGTTTGGAAAGTTTCTGATTTTAGATGACTGACCGGCAAAAGATATGTGTGCACATCTGCTTGCTAGGAAGTTGGCCAGCCACCTTTTTGTGTTGTTGTGCATGTTTGTGTTGTAGATTTTGTTTGTTAGGTTGTGGCGGGGGATGGCATTGAAGGTTTTACTAATGTCGAGTGTGGCTAATAGTGATCTGTGTGGTGGTCTAGCTGAGTTGATGCCGTCAACAGCTCTTTGTGTAAGGTCTGTGAGAAGAGTGTTTGTGGAGTGCAGTGGCCTAAAGCCATGTTGTGTTGGAGCTAGGGGTAGGTCGGGTGTAATTAGTTGTAATACTAGGCGTTCCATGACTTTGGAGGGGGAGCAAAGGAGTGTGATGGGGCGGTGCGAGGAGGGTAGCGTGGGATCTTTGTTGGGTTTGGGGAATGTGATGATGATACCATGCTTCCAAATGTCTGGTATTGTGTTGTGTGAATAGCTGTAGTTTGATATGTTAGTGAGTGTTTGTATGCCTTGTGGTCCCAGGTGTCTGAGTTTTTTTTGTTTTTTGTTTTGTTTTTTTCTATGTGATTGAGGGAGGCAAAAGGCATAACTGCCTATAGCGAGTGCCTCCCCCATAGTTGAAAGAGTAACAGGGCCAAAATCAAGGGACGTTCGAGCCAAAATGCCTGGACATTATGTTGCTTATGTTGTCTAGGCCACAGGCGGGTGAGTGCTTGAGATTGTTGATGATATGCTTTGTCTGGTGATGGTGAAGGGTGTATAGTCAGGGTCTGTGGGGAATTGTCTCTTACGTCGGATGACACGTCGGTCGGACACGGTAGTAGTAGTAGTAGTAGTAGTAGTAGTGGTAGTAGTAGTAGTAGTAGTAGGCCTAGTAGTAATAGCACGCCAGGTTCCAGGGATTACTCGTCTACTTCGTTACATGATAATATACAGCTTCTGGGGGTTGCTTTTTTTATTTAATGGTTTAACGTAAGCTCTCTCTCTCTCTCTCTCTCTCTCTCTCTCTCTCTCTCTCTCTCTCTCTCTCTCTCTCTCTGTGTGTGTGCTCGCATCTGTATATACTAGTTCACGCCAGATTCTCTCTAGCACGTATGCGTGCGTGTGTGTGTGTCTGTGTACATGTATGCTTATAGACGTGAGTGCATGTATCTGTGTGTGTGTGTGTGTGTGTGTGTGTGTGTGTGTGTGTATCTGTGGGAAAGGGGTGGGACCTTCTATTTTATTTTATATTTATTTTTTACAATGCATTACAAAAAAAAAAAAAAAAAATGTATCTGTATATACCGGTTCACCCCAGATTCTCCCTAGCTTGTATGTGTACGTGTGTGTGTGTGTGTGTGTACCGGGTAAGTTAGTGTGTGTACATGCATATATATAGACGTTAGTGAATGTGTTGAGTTACGAGTATGTGGATGTTTGTATGTGTTGGTTTATTTTCACTTGCAGACGTGAGGATGAACATCTAGAGAGTTAGCCTTAATCTAGGTACAGTACAATGCTTTTCTACCTTAAGGGGGGTGACCTGCTGGCTGTTATTTCTGTCCTTTTCTCTCTTTCTCTGGCTTGTATCCATTCGGCCCCCTTTCAGCCAACTATTTTAAGACGTTTATCCCCATCTAGGTGTCGATTTCTTCCTGGCGAGCGATAGCGAGCCAGCATTATATGAAGAAATCCGGCTTCGCCGGAGAAATGTTTCTATCGAAAAATGTACAAATTTAGCCTGCTGTCAAACAAAAATAAAAAATATGCTGGCTCGCTACCGCTCACCAGTAAAAAATTGACACCTGGATGGGGATAAACGTCTTAAAACAGTAGGCTGAATTTGGCCAAATGGATACAAGCCAGAGAAAGATAGAAAAGGACAGAACCAAAACAAGTCACCACCCTTAACCTAGGTACAGTACAATGCTTTTCTACCTTAACTACGAGGCCACATGCGACCTTTGGCGACCGTAAGGTGCCGAATTCCCATTATAGTACAGTCGAGGTTAATAAGTGTTGTTAGATATTTCACAAAGTTTCGGACACTGACTAATACTCTGAGGGATAAGCACTTTTCCCAGTAACTATAAAGATACCAATAACACTTGTTGAGCGAAAACCACTGAAATCTATGACAACACTTAATATCCCCGATTGTACATACGCAGATGCACTGATGAGACGTACGGTCGCGCTAATAAGTCATTCTCAGCTGTCATTACGTTTGGCTTGCTCTGTGCTGTATTAATGTATGTCAGATGTTGGATAGGGTGGGTATGTGTAGGAACCTGGTCGTATATCTCACTCAAAAAGAAGAAATCATGTGTAAATATTGCTGATACCAATTATTGATCAAAACATAATTGGTGCCGAGACATCACTTATTAGCGCGACTGTACGTCTAGGCTAACACAGGCTGATAGTTGAGCAGGTCGGCTAGGGAGGGACCATGATACAAACATCTTCATCGGGATAGCTGAAAAAACTTTCGGATTCTGAGGGATTCTAACCCTTGACCTCGCGGTCAGCGCACAACGCTCTAGACCACTCGGCTAACCAGACCCATATATGTGTGTGTGTGTGTGTGTGTGTGTGTGTGTGTGTGTGTGTGTGTGTGTGTGTGTGTGTGTGTAGCCTATGTATTTTTGGGTGTGAATGTATCTCTCTCTCTCTCTCTCTCTCTCTCTCTCTCTCTCTCTCTCTCTCTCTCTCTCTCTCTCTCTCTCTCTCTCTCTCTCTCTCTCTCTCTCTCTCTCTCTCTCTCTCTCTCTCTCTCTCTCTCTCTCTCTCTCTCTCTCTCTCTCTCTCTCTATATATATATATATATATATATATATATATATATACAGTATATAGATATATATATCTGTGTAGTCTCCCAGTAGCATAGCCGTGGCCGTCCTCAGCCAGTCGTATATCTTTATAGCTTTGCTCCAACTGTCAATAAACACAGGGGGGGGGGGGGGGTCTGGCCCCCCCGCCCCCCCCCCCGCACACACACAAGGTCCCGGGAGCGTAGAGGGCAATTGTAGGCTTTCCGGCCCCACCCCTCACGTAGGGGGGCCGGTATGGGTTCGGTACCAGGAGTTATATATTTGTTGTTTCTCTTTCTCTCACACTCACTCACTGTCACACACACACACACACACACACACACACACACCTTAAATAGCCTAGCCTGGGTACCTATAGTATATTTTCCTCTCTCTCTCTCTCTCTCTCTCTCTCTCTCTCTCTCTCTCTCTCTCTCTCTCTCTCTCTCTCTCTCTCTCTCTAAGTTTCCTTTATCTCCTCACTTCTCTTTGCCCTTTCTTCCCACTCTTAGCACCGTCCTGCTCTTCCACTTTTAATTACCCTCTCCCCCCCCCCCCCTTTCGCCCACCCTCACTTCTCTATTTCTCCACTCCCCTCTGGTCTCCCTTTCTCCCCTATCCCACTCCTCTCTTGCCCTTAAATCCCCACTGTCCTCCCTTCGTACCTCCCTACTCCCCAATCCCACTCCTCTCCCGTCCCCAATCCTCTATCTCCTCTCCCTATCTCTCCCCTCCCCTAACTCCCCTCTCCCCTCTCCCCTTCCCCTTCCCCCTCTCTCCCCCCCCCCCCCCCCTACCCTTCCCGTCACAGCCGGGTGGGGTTCTATCATTTGTGCACCTTTAAGCCCAGGTTGAAATACCAGCAGTCATGAAGGCACTTGGAAGGCAGGGGGGACTCTACCACACATACATACCTACATACACCTACATACACCTACACATACACGTCCATACACGTACATATATACACATACATATACACACGTATTTAGACACACATACATACACGTACATATTATATACACATGTATTTACACACACATACATAAACGTACATATTATACCCATACTTACACGTACATATATATACACATACATACACGTACATACTATACCCATAGTTACACGTACTAGTATATACACATACTTTCACGTACATATATACACATCCATACGCGTACATACAGTATATACACATACATACACGTACATATATACACGTACATACATACACCCAAGGTACATGGACCTTGCATACACCTACATATAAACACATACATACACACAAGGTCCCTGTAAAGAGGTCGGACCAGGGTTCGGCCCATTAGTTTGGCAATTTTAAGTCCTTTCGCCCTATATCGTTGTCATTTAGGTGTCGATTTGTTCCTGGCGAGCGATAGCGAGCCTGTAATTTAGCAGGACATTTGTCTACCGAAAAATTTACAAATTTATCTTGAGGGAGGGTTTTGGGTGTGTTTTTTAAAGTTTGATGGAGGTCTAGGGAGGACACTGAAAACATGATAATAAGATACATAAATGAACAAATAAATACGCCCACCCCCCTTAAATACGCCCATCCCCCCTTAATACGCCCATCCCCCCTTAAATACGCCCATCCCCCCTTAAATACGCCCATCCCCCCTTAAATACGCCCATCCCCCCTTAAATACGCCATCCCCCCTTACGCCCATCCCCCTTTAATACGCCCATCCCCCCTTAATACGCCCATCCCCCTTAATACGCCCATCCCCCCTTAAATACGCCCATCCCCCCTTAATACGCCCATCCCCCCTTAATACGCCCATCCCCGCTTAATACGCCCATCCCCCCATAATACGCCCATACCCCCTTAACTATAACTCAACAGAAAGTGGAAATCTATCTATATATCTGGACGCCATATTGGTGCCTCTATTAGGACACCACGGGAATATATTTAAATATTGATCATGTGGTAGAACACGTACCCAAAGACCAAACTGTGTATCCCGTATCAGTATTTCAAAATGTTTAGTGTAGCTAGGGAGATATTTAACCCTTTCACGCACATATGACGCAGAGGTTGCCTGATTAGCAATAAGAAATAGAGTTTTCTCACTCTTATAATTGCCTCTCCAAAATTAGTTTTCTGCCCACAGCTAACTCAAAGACAACTGCAGAGGTTGAAGTAACTAAACTAAAGGTTTCTAAATACCCCTGATGGTAACAAAGGCTTTAAAGTAACCCCAATAGGCTCAAAATCGCGTCATATGTCGGAGATATTTAAGGGGAGGTTTCTAGTGTGTTGCTTAGACCTCCATCAAACTTAAAATTACATCCCCTTGACCCCCTTTCAAGATAAATATATACATTTTTCGGTAGAAAAATGTCCCGGCCGAAGGCCGATTTCTCTTAAGTTACAGGCTCGCTATCGCTCGCCAGGAAAAAAATCGACACCTAAATGGCACGAAAGGTCTTAAAATTTACAGAAATGGGGCGAAAGTTATTAAAATAGCCAAACTAACGGGGCAAACGCCTTAAAATATCAAAAGCAATGGGGCTAAACATGAGGGAGAAGGAAGTTCGAACAAAAATCCCTCAAGTGGAAACCTCCCCTTAAGTGTAATGACAGACAAATGTCACCAGTTGGGGGGAGACACTTGTTACAGGCGGCTTTGTCTTTTGTCTCCTTCATACACATCGACACAAATATATAGAACTAGGAAGTGACACCATGATGGCGGACGGAAGTTAGCCGATCTTTGTTATAGGGTCTGTGGACTTCAATCGTTAAGGGGAGGTTTTTAGTGTGTTTCCTAGACTTCCATCAAGCTTGAAATTACACCCCCTTGACCCCCTTTCAAGATAAATTTGTACATTTTTCGGTAGAAAAATGTCCCTGCCGAAGGCCGGTTCCTCTTAAATTACAGGCTCGCTATCGCTCGCCAGGAAAAAATCGACACCTAAATGGGACGAAAGGTCTTAAAAGTTACATAAATGGGGTGAAAGTTCTTAAAATCGCCAAACTAATGGGGCGAACGTCTTAAAATCTCAAAAGCAATGGGGCTAAACATGAGGGAGAAAGGGGTTAAGAAAAAAATCCCTCAAGTGGAAATCTCCCCTTAAGCCGGTATCACACGAGCGCTTTTTCACTAAACATTTATCCTCAACACTGGTCTGGCAGCTTAATGGGGTCAACATTTAGATTATTTCGGTTCCCTAAATTCATCTATCATCAGTCTAGTTTCCGATACCAGTGCAAAATCCTGCAAAAATGTTGCCAGACATTTTTTGATCATCAAATGTTGACTATAAAAGCTCTCGTGTGATACCGGCTTTTAGGGGAGGT
>CM064495.1:8177986-8195486 GCA_032716605.1 Paralithodes platypus
GCTGGCTTGCTCTCGCTCGCCAGGAAGAAAGCGACACCTGGATGGGGATAAACGTCTTACAACAGTACGCTGAATGATGCCGAATGGATACAAGCGGGAGAAAGAGAGAATAGGAAAGAGAAAAGGCAGGTGAGCCCCCTTAAATAATGAGATGACGCAAGGCGGGTGTAGGTGAGACCAACATAAGGGATATGAGAAATTAACATATTCCCCGCCTGGCCAGAAAACGAGATCAAAGCGAGATGAGAGAGAGAAGAGAGAGAGAGAAGAGAGAGAGAGAGAGAAACAAGATAGAGAGAAGAAGGAGAGGATAGAGGGAGAGGAGGAGATAGAGGAAAGAGAGAGAGGAAACAAAGAAGAGAGAGAGGAGAAGAGAGAGAGGGAGAGAGAGAGAGCGAGAGAAGGATAGCGAGAAAGAGAGAGAGAGAGAGAGAGAAGTGAGGTAAGGTGTGATAAAGGGATATGAGAAATTACATATTCCCTGGCCAAAACGAGATCAAAGCAGAGAGAGAGAGAGAGAGAGAGAGAGAGAGAGAGAGAGAGAGAGGAGGAGGAGGAGGAGGAGGAGGAGGAGGTGAGGTGAATTGGAGTTGTGCTAATGAGAGTATAGATGATATAGGAATAGATAATATAGCCCTCCCCTGGCCCAGACGAGATCAAAGCAGAGAGAGAGAGAGAGCTAGACCTGCGGAGAAGGGGTTATAGATGTCCACATTCTTGTTGATGTTATCGGACACCTGGCGATACCTTGCATTAGGACTTAAAGGGGAGGTAGTTGCTTTTTCTCCCTCACTTTTTAATTCCATTAGTTTTGAAATGTTAAGACGTTCGGCCCATTAGTTTGGCGATTTTAAGACCTTTTGCCCCATTTTGTTGTCACTATAAAGAAATTTCGTGTCATTTAGGTGTCGATTTTTTCCTGACGAGCGATAGCGAGTTTGTAGTTCTAGGAGGACCCTGCCTTCGGCTGGGACATTTTTCCACCGAAAAATGTATAAATTTATCTTGAAAGGTGGTCTAAGGGGTGTTTTTTTAAGCTTGATGGAGGTCTAGCGAAGTTACTATTAAATATATCTATACATAAATATATCTATACATAAATATATCTATACATAAATATATCTATACATAAATATTTTATCTATACATAAATATATCTATACATAAATATATCTATACATAAATATATCTATACATAAATATATCTATACATAAATATATTTATACATAAATATATCTATACATAAATATATCTATACATAAATATATCTACATAAAAGATATCTATACATAAATATATCTATACATAAATATATTATACATAAATAATCTATACATAAATATATCTATACATAAAATATATCTATACATAAATATATCTATCATAAATATATCTATACATAAATATATCATACATAAATATATCTATACATAAATATATCTATACATAAATATATCTATACATAAATATATCTATACATAAATATATCTATACATAAATATATCTATACATAAATATATCTATACAAACATAGATCTATACATAAATATATCTATACATAAATATATCTATACATAAATATATCTATACATAAATATATCTATACATAAATATATCTATACATAAATATATCTATACATAAATAGACCCAAAACTGATCACTACCCTCTGAAGAAGTTTCCCATTTCCCTCTTAATCTAAATAGCCTCTAAATATGTGGCCGCTCACGAAATATTAAAATCCACATATTTACTTTCTGTCTGTGTCTTGTTTATGTATTGTGTCTTTACCTTAGAACTTGCTAAGATGTTTGGATATGCTATTTGTATGTGATCTTTTTCCTAAGGTATTTCCAAATTACCGCATTATCGTTATATTTATCCATTTGATGTTTGGCCTATATCACTCTTTTGACCAATTTTCCCGTATATTTTTATTTTAGGCCTATGTATCTCTAGCCTATATAAAGTACTACCCGTTTCAAAATAGATTCCCATATTTTAGTTGTACTGTGTGTGTGTGTGTGTGTGTGTGTGTGTTTGTACGTATGTATGTGTATTTATGTGTGTGTATGTACGTATGTGTGTGTGTTTACGTGTGTGTATGTGTGTGTGTGCTTACGTATGTGTGTGTGTGTGTGTGTTTTAGTACTCACTTTCCAAACTTGATGGAATATTAGAGCCAGAAAATGCGCTTGTGTGACTGCGGAAGTGTTCGGAAGAAATGTGACCTAGGCTGTCTTACAAGGAGAGATTAACCTACAAGCACGAACGGGGCTGACTTGTATAGCCTATATATAGATCATGAGAAAACAACCATGGAACGTGAGTACTTAACACACACACACACACACACACACACACACACACACACACACACACACACACACACACACACACACACACACACACACATGGAATTATACACACACATATACATACATATACAGACACACACATATACATACATACACACACATCCACACACACACACACATGGAATTATACACATTAAAAAAAAATATAAAAATCGATGGAATTAGTGGCCATATACAGTATAAAGATCTTAGTCATTGTATTCCTTTGTGACACCTCTCTCTCTCTCTCTCTCTCTCTCTCTCTCTCTCTCTCTCTCTCTCTCTCTCTCTCTCTCTCTCTCTCCTTTCTCTCTCTCTCTCTCTCTCTCTCTCTCTTTCTCTCTCTCTCTCTCTCTCTCTCTCTCTTTCTCTCTCTCTCTCTCTCTCTCAATGCTGGTGCCCTTATTACCAAAAAGACATAAACAAGCTAGAACGAGTTCAACGTAGAGTGACCAAAATGATACCTAGCCTAAAGAACAAACCATACGAAGAGCGTCTTAGAGAATTAAATCTATTTCCTTTAACCCAGCGCAGATTAAGAGGTGACTTAATTCAAGTGTTCATAATCATCAAAGGCATCGACAATATGAACTGTAGTAAGTACTTCACTATCGACCAATCTAATTACACGCGGGGAAACGGTTGCAAAATTATTGGTAAATCTTTTAACTCACACGAATCTAAGAATTTCTTCTTCAATCGAGTTGTCAACTTGTGGAATGGGCTTCTTCGAGACGTTATAGACTGCAGCACCGTTGATTCATTTAAACTCCGCCTAGACAAATATCTCGCATCAAACCCGCGACTGACTGCGTTTGTAAATGAATAACTTTATTTTATCCTCCCCTCAGTTACTAACCCATAATGTCCCCTACTAACTTCCTAGTCCTGCCACGGACATTAGTTCCAGGGCAGTAGTTCCCTTTCCAATGTTCCCTTACCCACTCTAAACCACTGTTTGGACACTTGATCCTCAGTGTTTTGGAGGACAAGCAACCTAGAAGGGTCACTAGGACTGTTGTTGCTTGATTTCCTTTGTACTCTCTCACTCTCTCTCTCTCTCTCTCTCTCTCCCTCCCTCCCTCCTCCTCCTCCTCCTCCTCCTCCTCCTCCTCCTCCACCCTCGCCCTTTAATTAACCCTCTAAGCCACTTTCACGTCTCTCCCTACTTAATCCCTCGTACGTAAGAGTGAATTACCGTACATATGTAGTGGCATGAACTGTCCTCCCTCTCTTTAATACGTCCGTGGCAGTGTTATTGGTCAGTGCCTCCAGAAAACGGTACTAATGTTTCGGGTGTATATTTTAGGGGGTAGTGCTTGTTTTGTTGTCTATATATATATATATATATATATATATATATATATATAGTAATCTAATATAATATATATATATATATATACAGTATATATATATATTTTTGTTTTGTTTTTTGTTTTTTTTTTTCCTCGCTAGACCTCCATCAAGCTTAAAATACCCCCCCCCCCCCCCCCCTAGACCCTCTTTCAAGATACATCTTTACATTTTTCGGTAAAATAAATGTCCTAGGCCTTTTTCCAGTACACAACTACCGGTACACAAACGACCGATTGTTACAAGTAGAATATTAATGCAGCATTGTATTGACTTTATTTTCTTCGTTACTAAAACAAAAAAGCATCATTACATTTTCTGTATTTTATTGCCTTTCTTTTCTAAACACAAAAGGATAAAATAACGGTCGATGTACGGTTGTTCCTTTAAAGCAATTATCTACCGGCATTCTATATGACAGGGACGTCAGCGGTAAGATGTACCGGTAAATGACATTTCTTTTCTTCATTGTAATTGCCTATATTAGAGGGAGAACGAGAGAGAAGACAAGTATCCAGCGGTACGACCTGTGAGAGAGGATAAAAAGCCCGAGCGGCCGCGTGCTTAGGAGAGATCCCTGGCTCCGTATGTACTGGTTAATGAGAAAGATTGTGTGCCGCTTTGCAAGGTAAAACGTAACATCCAGACATGTATATGGGAGAGAGAGAGGGAGAGAGAGTTGATATGAGAGAGAGAGAGAGAGAGAGAGAGAGAGAGAGAGTACTGCACTGGGATGGGAAACAGTGTAGAAGAGAAAGGATACAGAATAAGCCATAATAAATGAACCCCTTGAGGCTCATGCTGCATATTGACAGTTTATTCTGGCTATCATTAGACGATTTTTTAATTGTGGGGAAGGGGGCGTTTGCTGTGGGGAGTTGGGTCTTCTTGCAATTGCTGTGGGGAATAGGGTTTTAGGGATGTGAGCACTCTGAAGTTTTGAGTTTTGTGGGGAGGATGTTGAATACTTTATGGCTTTGTGGGGTTTGTAATTGATGTGGGGAATGGGTTTTTAGGGCTGTGAGGACTCTGGAGCCACCCGGGGTTTGTTGGGAGGGGGGCGATTGCTGTGGGAATTTGTGGTCTTTAGCTTTGTGGGGCTTGTAATTGCTGTGGGGAATGGGTTTTTAAGGCTGTGAGGACTCTGAGGTTTCGGGGTTTTGTGGGGGATGGCGATTGCTGTGGGAATGGGGGTCTTTTTGTATGAGCTGTAGGGTTTTAGGGTTGTGAGCACTCTTGACATTTCGAGTTTTGTGGGGAGGAGGGCGTTTGCTGTGGGGATTTGTGGTCTGTGGTGTGGGGAGGGTGTGTGTTGTGGGTATTTGTGGTATTTGGCGTTGTGGAGTTCGTTAGGCTATAGTGTTGGGGCTGTGAGCATTCTGAAGTTTTGAGTTTTGTGGGGGCTGGTGATTGCTGTGGGGATGTGGGTCTTCTTGCAATTGCTGTGGGGAATGGTATGTTAGGGTTGTGAGGACTCTGAGGTTTCGGGGTTTGGTGGGGGACGGCGTTAGCTGTGGGGATTTTGGTCTGTGAGCATTCTGAAGTTTTGGGCTTTGTGATAAGGTACGATTTCTGTGGGTATTTGTGGTCTTCGGCTTTGTGGGGTTTGTAATAGTGGTGGGGGCTGTGAAAATTCTGAAGTTTTGGGGCCTTCCCTGGGTATTGCCTTGCTCGATTGGTGTCTACAATCTCTCCATGATATATTGCTCTGATTAATGGGATATCTGGCTTTGTGGGGCCTCTGAATTGATATGGAACATGGGGTGTCTTGAGTTTGTTAAGCTTGGATATTGTTGTGTCTTTAAAGTCTTAGGTATTGCTATGCTTGTAAAATAGTGTTGGGATTGGGGTCTTGGATTCACACTCTACTCCTCCTCCTCCTCGACATTCTACTGTAGTCTATTCATCATATTTAGGCCAAAATAATGACCCCTAACCTCTTATATCTCATAATTCTTATATATATTATATCTTTACCGATACCTCATATATCTTATACCGATACCTCATATATCTCCTCCCTCACTCCTTCCTACTCTTTCGTCACTCCTTTCCGTATCTGCTTCAATCCTGCCCACTCCTTCACTCATTGTCACTCTCTTTTCCCACTTCTTCCCACCCTTCCTTCACTCCTTCCCCACTTCTTTTAATTTCTCCTCCACTCCTTCCCACATTCTTTTCTCACTCCTTCCTCTTTTCCCATTCCTCCCCCACTCCTTCCCACTCTTCCTTAACTCCTTCCACACTCTTTTCCCACTCCTTCCTACTCCTCCCTCACTCATTCCCACTCCTCCCCACGTCTCCCCCACTCCTTCTGTCACTCCTCTTCCACTCCTCCCTCTACTCCTTCCTTCACTCCTTTCCATTTCTCCTTCACTCCTCCTCCCCACTTCTCTCCCCACTCATTCCTTCACTCTTCCTCACTCCTTTTCATTTCTCCTTCACCCCTCCCCCACTCCCCCCAGTCTACCACCAAGATCAAAGGAACGAATTTGCCTCGCCCATTAAGCGTGTGAGGAGGGGGTGGAGAGAGAGAGAGAGAGAGAGAGAGAGAGAGAGAGAGAGAGAGAGAGAAGAGGAAAGAGAGATAGAGAGGGAAGGATGAGAGAGAGATGGAGCGAATAGGAGGGAGAGAGAGAGAGAAAATAAGAGTAATTAACCTTTGAAATATGCATAAGGAAAGACGCATATTCGGCCTCGTTTAGAAAAGGCATAAGGTCAAAATACGGTGTGGTCACGTTTCGATCAATGCATACTATCACAACAATATTCGGCGACGTCCTTTGAAGAATACATAAGAAATGAGAAAGGTGCTATCACGTTTGAGAAGTGATGTCTCGGCACCAATTATGTTTGGATCAATAATTGGTACCAGCAATATTTACACATAATTTCTGATTTTTGAGTGAGATATACAAACCGGTCCCTACACTGAACCACCCTATTCAACATCTATCTATCTATCTATCTATCTATATGCTCAGGCCCAATCCCCATTTTGGGGGTAGCCGACTCAAGACAGAGCAAGAACAGGGAAAAAACACACAACATAAAACAAAAAATAAACACAGATAAAAAACACAAACTCACACACATCCAGGTCACCCAGGAGAAGACCCAGAGACCAGGGTTACCAAGGTCGCTCCAGCACTCCCCCGGCCCCTGACCACCCGGAGAGGTTCCGATCTCGGCAGGCAGACATGCAGCGGAGCCAAAGCCACAAGCCCTCCCACCACACTTCCAGGCACACCCTTCATATTAATCGTCCCCCCGAGCCAGGCGCCTGATGGACTATTATCTAGACGAACTTGCGCCCGACCCCTTACTCCAAATGACCATGTGTTCACTCAACTATTCACAAGCATTCTCCATTCACTCCTGTCCACCACCACTTCCCCTGCCTGATCTATAGTCATTCCTCTATCATCCAAAGCCTTTCTTACACAGTCTCTCCATCTCAATGGGGGTCTTCCTGCCCTTCTAGCTCCTCTTGTACGTGAGTCACATATTCTGTTTGTAAGCCTTTCATCTCCCTTTCGTTCAACATGAACATACCAGCTCAGCACCCTTCTGCCCGCTCGGGCTGGCACATGTTCCTGCCGCCCCACTTTACTACGTATCTCTTCATTCCACAATCTGTCTCTACGAGTAACTCCACACATACTCCTCAAGCAGCTCATCTCCATCACATCCAGCCCTCTTTTCTCCTTTTTCTTCAGAGCCCATGTTTCAGCCCCATACATCACTGTTGGCACAACAATTCCTTGATACAGTGCACTTTTTACTTTCACTCCCGAGATTTCTCGTCTTCCACATACTTCCCATTGCTCCGAAAACCTTCCTTCCTTCACACACTCTCTGTTTTACTTCCACTTCCATACCTCCACTCCTGCTTATCGTTCCTCCTAGATATTTAAAACACTCTACTTGTTCCAATATTTCCCCATCCAGCCTCACATCTAAATTCACCCTATGCTCTCCCCTATTACACACCATTACTTTACTTTTATTGACGTTCACCTTCAGTTTCAACATCTGACAGACATTAATACAGCACAGAGCAAGCCAAACATAATGACAGCTGGGACATGACTTATTAGCGCGACCGTATACTAAACAAAGGTATGAGAAAATATGATGTATGCCGTCTCGTTGTGATAGGTAAAAACAACATTGAAGTCCTGTTAAGGGGCCAGTGGCTGATTTGTTGGTCTATTAATTAATTTGTTGGTCTATTAACTAATTTGTTGGTCTATTAACTCATTTGTTGGTCTATTAACTCATTTGTTGGTCTATTAACTCATTTGTTGGTCTACTAACTCATTTGTTGGTCTATTAACTCATTTATTCATATAATTTTTTAGTTTCGTTGCTAGACCTCCATTAAGCTTAGAAAAACACCCCCTAGACCCCCCTTCGAGATAAATTTATACATTCTTCGGTAGAAAAATGTTACGGCCGAAGGCCAGTTTTTCTAAAATGTACAGGCTCGCTATCGCTCGCCAGGAAAAAATCGACACCTAATAGGCACGAAAGGTCTTAACATTGACAACGAAATGGGGCGAAAAGTGTTAAAATTGCCAAACTAATGGGCCGAACGTCTTAAAATATGAAAACTAATGGGGCTAAACACGAGGGAGAAAGGGGTCCAGAAAAACTACCCATCTCCCCTTAAGAACATAGCCTACACAAGAAAGGTAAAGTCACCTTGGGAGGGAGAAAGTGGAATTCAGGTGAAAAGATATGGTGTAATTTACGTTGGAAGGGAAAAATTGTTTGTGCGTGTGTGTGTGTGAGAGAGAGAGAGAGGGGGGGGGGGGATTGGGTAATTTACGTTGGAAGGAAAAATATTTATTGTAAGAGAGAGAGAGAGAGAGAGAGTGAGCTAGCGAGAGAGAGAGAGTCTTGGATTGTTTCTTAGAGGTTTTGTGATATTTGAGAACTGCTGAGAAGATTTAACGTAGACCTCACTCATATCATCTCCGTTTCTCACCCACTCCCACACTCACTCCCACTCACTCATTTCGTCTCCCTCCCTCCCTCCCTCATTCCCATCAGCCTCATCACTCATGCATACCTCCTTATTCATCCCCGACTGTTTCCTCTTTCTCCCATCACAACTCACCATTCCCACTCTCCTACGTACCAGCAGTTGTTATAGTGACCTGAAGAAGCTATCTGCAAAACGTTGTCAATAAATTACTCTTCCTCAGATGGTGTTGTTGTTTTGTGTCCTATTCTGTCTACTGTTCAAGTATAATACTGTGTTGCTCAAGCTTCTCACAGTTCACTCATTACTTATACATACTTATCTTTAAGGGGAGATTTCCACTTGAGGGATTTTTTTCTTGACTCCTTTCTCCCTCATGTTTAGCCCCATTGCCTTTCTAATTTTAAGACGTTCGCCCATTATTGATGATGATTTAAGAACTTTCGAACCCATTTCTGTAAATTTAAGACCTTTCGTGCCATTTAGATGTCGATTTTTATCTGGCGAAGCGATTAGCGAGCCAGTAAATATAGAGGAACCGGCTTTTTCAGCCGGGACATTTTTCTACCGAAAAATGTACAAATTTATCTTGAAAGAGGGTCAAGGGGGTGAAATTTTAAGATTGCTGGAGGAGTAGAAAACAAACTAAAAATCTACCCTTAATCCTCTCCCCCACAACCTCCTTTTGCTCTCATTCCTTCCCATTTCTCTCTCATTCCTTTACATTTCTCCCTCATTCCTTCCCATTTCTCCCTCATTCCTTTCCATTTCTCCCTCATTCCTTTCCATATCTCCACCATTCCTTTATTCCACATCAGGGTCTGGAATGAGAGTTGCGTTTGACCTCAACATGAAGTCAAACAGAGTCCGGCACGTCAGAATGGTTAGCTTGATGTGGACCGGACCTTTGGCTTGCTTTTTCTTTTAGCTACAACGAACAGTGAACGTGATTTGGGTTCCGAACAGGGCACACGCGAGTCAGACAGGGGAAGGAGAGGAAAAGTGAGTGTATATATTTACTGTTGTGTAAATGTATACTATATATATTATAGATATATATATATATATATATATATATATATATAATATATATATATATATATATATAATATATATATTCTATATATATATATAATAAAATATATCATGTGTGTATTGACAGGTGTTGTAAGAGTGTGGAACAGCTATATATGTGTGTGATGCCAAAGCGTTAAGTGACAGGTGTGTAGAGTGTGACAGCTATATATGTGTATGGCAAGTGTTCGTTAAGTGACAGGTGTGTAAGAGTGTGACAGTACAGCTATATAGTGTGTATGGCAAGTGTTTCGTTAAGTGACGGTGTGTAAGAGTGTGACAGCTATATATGGCTGCTATATATGTGGGTATGGCAAAGTGTTTGGTGTGTAAGAGTGTGACAGCTACAGCTATATATGTGTGTATGGCAAGTGTTTCGTTAAGTGACAGGTGTGTAAGAGTGTGACAGCTACAGCTAGATATATGTGTATGGCAAGTGTTTCGTTAAGTGACAGGTGTGTAAGAGTGTGACAGCTACAGCTATATATGTGTGTATGGCAAGTGTTTCGTTAAGTGACAGGTGTGTAAGAGTGTGACAGCTATATATGTGTGTATGGCAAGTGTTTCGTTAAGTGACAGGTGTGTAAGAGTGTGACAGCTATATATGTGTGTATGGCAAGTGTTTCGTTAAGTGACAGGTGTGTAAGAGTGTGACAGCTATATATGTGTGTATGGCAAGTGTTTCGTTAAGTGACAGGTGTGTAAGAGTGTGACAGCTATATATGTGTGTATGGCAAGTGTTTCGTTAAGTGACAGGTGTGTAAGAGTGTGACAGCTACAGCTATATATGTGTGTATGGCAAGTGTTTCGTTAAGTGACAGGTGTGTAAGAGTGTGACAGCTATATATGTGTGTATGGCAAGTGTTTCGTTAAGTGACAGGTGTGTAAGAGTGTGACAGCTATATATGTGTGTATGGCAAGTGTTTCGTTAAGTGACAGGTGTGTAAGAGTGTGGCAGGTACCTTATGTGTAGAAAGCGGTGAGAAGGAAGCTCTATAACTACCTTGAGCGTCTTACCTGCTTGGCCTACTCTAATGTATTCCTTCTCTTTAAAGGGCTGTTTATCCCCCCCCCCCCACTCCCCCCCTTCTCTCTCATGTTTAGTCCCATTAGTTTTGACATTTTAAGACTTTGGCCCTATTAGTTTCGCTCCATTTCTTTGTCAATATTTAGACTTGCCGTGCTATTTAGGTGTCAATATCATCCTGGCGATCGATAGCGAGCCTGCAAATTAGGAGGACCCGGCCGTATATTTCTACCGAAAAATTTACAAATTTGTCTCGAAGGGGTGTCTTGGGAGTAATTTTATGTAAAGTTTGAGTGGAAAGCCCAGCGGGGGGGGGGAGAGAGAGAGAGAGAGAGAGAGAGAGAGAGAGAGAGAGAGAGAGAGAGTGAAGAGGGAGGAGGAGAGGAGAGAGGGGAGAGTAAGACGAGAGAGAGAGAGAGAGAGAGAGAGAGAGAGAGAGAGAGAGAGAGAGATTTATAGGTAGTGTTGCTATTACACTTTGGCGTCTCTCCTCTCTCACGTTAACGGGGCATTATTAATATTACCACACCGTACACCACAGACCCTGCGGCCCTGTGGTGGTGGTGGTGATGGTGGTGGTGATGATGATGATGATGATGATGATGAGAGAGAGACAGAGACAGTGAGTGAGAGATAGATAGATAGATAGATAGATAGATAGATAAACAGTAGAAAGAAATTATATATATATATATATATATATATCGGTATGTAGATTAATGTCCTTTTATAGCGAGAGCATTGAAGGAGAAACCCTGGAGTGTGTTGAGTACTGCGATTGAGTAAGAGAGAGCGAGAGAGCGCGCGCAGTGAAGTAGAGGACTGGAGTGTGTGTGTGTGGAGTATCTGTGATTGAGTTAAAATCGATGAACTGAAGAAGGGTGATGAGACGGGACGAAGTGACTTGTTGCGGCTTTAACCCCTTGACCATTAGGACGCGTGTTGACAGCTTGTTCCGTCAATTATAGTCGATTCGCTGTAAGTAGGCGAGCAATTATGACCTCTATTCTCTGTAACTCAAAAAGGGCCAGAGCAAATTGGCTGTAAATGTCCACATCTATTCCTTGACTGACTCTTCCCAAATGGTAGAAATATTAGCTCGATTACTCTAGTCGTTTTTTAGTTACAGAGGTTAGAGGTCATGATTTCTCGCCTACTTACAGCGAATAGACTATAGTAGCCGATTATATATATATATATATCATTATATATACTGTAATGGAGGTATTGTGAGAAGGGTAACATTGGGGGGTGAGTGTCAGTGAGCTTATCAGGGAGAGAGAGTGAGAGTGAGAGAGAGTTAGTGAGAGGGTGAGGGAGAGGGAGAGGGGAGGAGGAGCGAGGGAAAAGGGACATGGAGAGAGAGGGAGGGAGACCAGAGGTAAAAAAAGAGAGAGAGAGAGAGAGAGAGAGAGAGAGAGAGAGAGAGAGAGAGAGAGGAGAGAGTGAGAGAGAGAGAGAGAGGATAGAGAGGGATGAGAGAGGAGAGGATGAAGAGGTGAAGAGGGGTGAGGAGGGAGGAGAGAGAGGAAGAGAAGAAGAAGAGAGAGGAGAGAGAGAGAGATGTAGAGAGAGTGGAGAGATAGGAAGAGGAGGGAGAGAGAGGGAGAGAGCAGGAGAGGAGAAGGAGAGAGGAGAGAGAGAGACCAGAGGGGATGGTAGCTGATGAAAGAGTGTGAGAGGGAGGTAAAGAATGAGAGGGAAAACATGATAAAGAGGGGAGAGGAGAGAGAGGGGAAGGGAAGGAAACAGGCCAACTTGAAAATGCTCGTTAGTTGTTGAAGATACACTGAACAATGAACACTTAACAATGAACACTGAACAATGAACACTTAACAATGAACACTGAACAATGAACACTGAACAATGAACACTGAACAATGAACACTTAACAATGAACACTGAACAATGAACACTGAACAATGAACATTGAACAATGAACACTTAACAATGAACACTGAACAATGAACAATGAACATTGAACAATGAACATTGAACAATGAACACTTAACAATGAACACTGAACAATGAACACTGAACAATGAACACTTAAGGGGGTAGTGCATGTTTTTTGTGTTTATATATTTATTTATTTATTTTTTATTTAGTTTCCTCGCTAGACCTCCGTCAAGCTTAAAAAAACACCCCATAGACCTCCTTTCAAAACACCCCATAGACCTCCTTTCAAAACACCCCATAGACCTCCTTTCAAAACACCCCATAGACCTCCTTTCAAAACACCCCATAGACCTCCTTTCAAAATAAATTTGTACATTTTTCGGAAGAAAAATTTCCCGGCCGAGGGCCGGTTCCTTCTAAAATTACAGGCTCGCTATCGCTCGCCAGGAATAAATCGACACCTAAATGGCACGAAAGGTCTTAATATTGACAAATAAATGAGGCGATAGGTCTCAAAATCGCCAAACTATCGGACCGAACAATATGCTAAACACGAGGAAGAAGGTGGCCCAGAAAAAGCGACTACCTCCCTCTTAACCCTTTGAGTACCAGCGACGTGTGTTACATTGTATTCTAGCTATATGTAGACGATATTATGCAGCTTAGGAAGGATCTGTGGTAGTTAAAAGGGGTGGGGTAGTTGAGATGGTTTGAAGACAAATTATTGCTAGAGGTCCTTCCTAATCTGAATAAAATCGTCTAATAGTTGCCAGAATAGGATGAGAAGGACGTCTCTGGTACTGAATGGTTTAACTTTAAGGGGAGGTTTTTAGTTTGCTCCCTAGACCTCCATCAAGCTTTAAAAAGTACCCCCCCAAACCCCCCCTTTGGGATAAATGTGTACATTTATTGAGAGAGAGAGAGAGAGAGAGAGGGGGGGGGGGAGAGGCATAGACGAGTTAGAAATGCTATAGCGAGACTGTAAGAGACTAATACTAAATATTCTAAACAAAAAATGTGAATTAATTTATATATAAAATAAAATTACATACACAAAGGAAGGTGGCAAAGAAGTGAATAATATAAGGAAGAAAGTTTGGATTAAGTACCCGGTAAATAATTAATAAAAGAGTAAATGAAATAATTCGAATAAAGAAGGAAGGAGAGAACTAAGGATGATGGAGCTAAATAAGGATAGGTAGGACAGCAACAGAAAGTGACGAAGATTGACGAGTTTCAGGTTATAAGGAAGTTGGAGCTGTAGGCATCGATATTAAGGGGATAGTGGCTGTGTTTTGGTCTATTTATTCAGTTATTCATATATTTATTAGCTTCCTCGCTAGACCTCCATCAAAGCTTTAAAAAAAAAAAAAAAAAAATGCTAGACCCCCCCTCAAGACAAAGTACATTTTTCGGTGGAAAAAGTTTCCGGCCGTTGGCCGATCCTTTTTAAAATTACAGGTAAATGGCACGAAAGGTTTAAAATTGACAACAAAATGGGGCGAAAGGTGCTAAAATCGCCAAACTAATGGGCCGAAAGTCTTAAAATGTCAAAACTAATGGGGCTACGCGCGAGGGAGAAAGTGGTCCAGAAAAACGACCCGTCTCCTCTTAAGCAGAATTTCCAGTTAAGATACAGTTTTAGTACATTAACAAATACATACATCAAATTTATCTTACTTTGAATCCATCAGAAACCTCCCTTAAGGGGAGATCTCCACTTGAGGGATTTTTTTCTTGACCCCTTTCTCTCTCATGTTTAGCCCCATTGCTTTTGATATTATAAAACGTTTGCCCCATTAGTTTAGCGATTTTAAGAACTTTCACCCCATATTAAGACCTTTCGTGCAATTCAGGTGTCGATTTTATCCTGGCGAGCGATAGCGAGCCTGTAATTTAAGAGGAACCAGCCTTCGGCCGGGACATTTTTCTACCGAAAAATGTACAAATTTATCTTGAAAGGGACTCAAGGGGGTGTAATTTTAAGCTTGATGGAGGTCTAGGGAACAAACTAAATACCTCCCCTTCATATTGCAAACCGGTGTTATATCGATGTCTACAATTCCAACTTCCTTATAGTCTGAAACTCGCAAGGGTTCAATTGAAGTGACAAGTATGATGATATGAATTGAAGTGACAAGTATGATGATATGAATTTGGTGGGAACGTGTTGAAAAGAGAGTATTGATGTATTGACTGATGTAGAGTGGTGGTGGTAGAGAGAGAGAGAGAGAGAGAGAGAGAGAGAGAGAGAGAGAGAGAGAGAGAGAGAGAGAGAGAGAGAGAGAGAAAATAACTCAACAAAGTAGGATAGAAAATAATCAGAGAGAGAGAGAGAGCGAGAGAGAGAGTTAGAGTTAGTTAAAGTTAGAGAGAAAGAGAGATAGCGTGCTGGGTGACATGCTACTGTTTCACCCCAAGTCTTTGTGTGTGTGTGTGTGTGTGTGTGTGTGTGTGTGTGTGTGTGTGTGTGTGTGTGTGTGTGTGTGTGTGTGTGTGTGTGTGTGTGTGTGTGTGTGTGTGTGTGTGTGACCTAGGAGTGGATGTGTGTGTGTATTATATATGCCTTACCTTATCTTTACTCTCTCTCTCCTCTCCTCTCCTCTCCTCTCCTCTCCTCTCCTCTCTCTCTCTCTCTCTCTCTCTCTCTCTCTCTCCTCTCCTCTCCTCCTCTCCTCTCCTCTCCTCTCCTCTCCTCTCCTCTCCTCCCTTCCCTTATTCCTTTTATATTTTTATGTATCTCCCTTGTTTTCATTTTGTTTACGTCCCCCCCCCCCTGTATGCCTCCATTCTTCATACATTTTTCAGGCTCCACTCACCGTTTTCTTTATTTTGCTTAAGGGAGCCCACCTCGCTTTTTTTCTCTTTCTCTTTCTCTCTCTCTCTCTTTCGCTTGTATCCATTCGCCCCCATTCAGCCTAAGGTTATAAGACGTGTACCCCCATCCAGGTGTCAATATTTTCCTGGCGAGCGGTAGCGAGCCAGCATATTAATATTTTTGTTTTGACAGCAAGGTAAATTTATAAATTTGTCGATAGAAAATGCCGGATTTCTCCATACAATGTAGGAATAAATTGTCACCTGGATGAGGATAAACGTCTTCAAACATTTGGCTGAATGGAGCCGAATGGATACAAGCCAGGGAACGAGAGAAAAGGAGAGAAAGATAAAAGCAAAAAAGCCGGTGACCCCCCTCAATTTGTCTTCCTTTCGGTTTTTTATTTTAATTTTTGCTGAATTTATTCGTGTTTCCTTCCCTTTCTTATTTTTTTTTTTTTTACTTTCTTTCGTTCTTTATTCGGGTTTTCAGTTATTTCCTCTCCTTTGTTTTGTCTTTTTATTTGTCTTCCTTTCGTGTTTGAGTAATATTTATGATTCGTTTATTATTATTTTTATTTTTTTTTTTTTTTTTTTTTTAGGGGGGGGGGTCTCCCACAGGTTTTCATTTACAAGTAGCCTCGTTAGGACTACTTTGCCTGTTGTTGTTGTTCGCTTTCCTGTGTATTTGTTTTGTAATTCTTCACTTTTGTTTTTCCGTTTTCATTTTGTTTCCTTGCATACTTTTGTCGCCAGACTTTGTATTTCTTTGTTTTATTGATTTTGTTGCCAAACATTTTTTGCACGGCTTTCGTCTTTCCTTTTTTGTTTTTCCTAACATTTGTTTTCCCATTGGATCTAGATGTGTGTGAATTTGTATTTTGTTGTTGTGTGTTCATTGTTTTCTGTTGTGTTGTCCCTGTTATGGCTCTGTCCGGAGTCGCCCCCCCTCCCCCCCCCTAAAAGGGAAAAGTAGGGACTGGGCCTGAGTATATGGATGGATATGACCTTTGTATATTTCTTTTTCATTTTGTTTCGTTACGTATTAGTTTGTGTCGGCCTATGTATTTCACTTTATTTTATCATGTTGTTTCCTTACATATGTTTTTTTTATCGCCCTTTGTATTTTCCCTTTATATTTTGTTTCTTTACATATTATTTTGTGTTTTGTATTCCTTTGTATTCTTTGGTTTGTATTCCTTTGTATTCTTTGGTTTGTATTCCTTTGTATTCTTTGGTTTGTATTCCTTTGTATTCTTTGGTTTGTATTCTTGTTTTTTTTATTCCTTTGTATTCTTCATGTTTTGTATTCTGTATTTTGTATTTGTTGTATTCTTTGTCTTGTATTCCATTGTATTCTTCCTTTCTTTTGTTCTCTACCCTGTGCAGAGTTCCTTATTTTCGGCGTCCGAGGCTTTTTCTTTTCATTTTCGCCTAGATTATTATTATCAACTGTCTTCTCGCTTAGCACTAATTTACCGGTTTCCTTCATAAGACAGACACACACACACACACACATCCTTACTTGTTGAGTATTTTTTTTTCTCTCTCTCTCTCTCTCTCTCTCTCTCTCTCTCTCTCTCTCTCTCTCTCTCTTTCCTTCTTTTTCATGAGCACCACTTGCATCACCTTAATATATTCACGAAATTGTCTTATGTATTCATCATCTTCCATCCTCCATCACCCCTCATCATCACCTTTTCTCTTTGTCGCATACATCATCATTTCTCTATTTCTTTACTTACTCTCAACGTCGCTTCTGCTCTATGTCTGCGTTTCTGTTAAGGGGACAGTGGCTGTTTTTTGGGTCTATTAATTCATTTACTTTTTAGTTTCCTCGCTAGACCTCCATCAAGCTTAAAAAAAAACCTAGACCCCACTTCTAGATACATTTGTACATTTTTGGGTAGAACAAATTCCTGGCTTTTAAAATAACAGGCTCGCTATCGCTCGCCAGGAAAAAATCGTCACCTAAACGGCACG